>APFE030728345.1:5944-68829 GCA_000404065.3 Pinus taeda
GGACAGTATGTTCCTACGGGACAATATGTTCCTCAAGGTCAACCCTAGTATCAATATGTACCTCAAGGCCAACCCCAGTATCAATATACACCTCAAGGTCAATACCAGCCTCAAGGTCAGTACCAACCCCAAGGTCAGTACCAACCGCAAGGTTAGTACCAATCCCAAGGTCAGTACCAACCCCATGGTCAGTATCAACCTCAGGGTCAATATCAACCTCAAGGTTTTCAACCACCTTCAGGTCAATCATTTGTTTAAGGACCCGGAAATGTACCATATAATTATCAATCTTACACTCAACCTGGTTTTGGTCCTCAATATGTTCAACCTGTTATGGGTCCATAGCCCGAAATGAATGCGGTGTGGGATCCACAGACTCCGCAACCGAGTGCATAGTTGTCATCTCAATCTGGACAATCTTTTGTTTCTGGTTCACCCCAGCAACCTATCCAGCCTATTACTCAAGCTGCTACACCTGGGGCAGTTCCACAGCCTGGGCCTAGTTCACCACAAACTCCATCCCAAACGTCTGCTACAACTGCTATGGCTTCTGTTCAATCCACCCCACCTATTTCTGGAGTATCAACGGCTCCAGTTTCTACTGCTCCTGTATCAACTCCTCAGGCCTCTTTACCCCAGTCTGGACCTACAATCCAGACTCTGGTTTCTATGCCTACAGGCAAACCTGGGCCTAGTATGGTTGTTACAAGTCAACCACAATTTACTTATCAATCGTACCAGGGGCAGTACCAATACGGGCCCACTGTGCAGAACCTGGCTTATCAGTATCAACCATACCCTAGGTATACATATTAACAACCTCAACAACCCCATACGGTCCGGTTAGTGCTGGTTTTCCAGGAGGATATAATATCCCAAATGCGAATCCGATACCAAGCTATCCTGGATATCCTCCTCTTGGGGCTGGTCTTATGACCCCAAGTTTTCGGGATCCAAACCATCAGTTACCATTCATAGCAACTTTAGATTTTCCTGACTTGTCGCGCCTTATGAACGATCCAATCAATTATCTTCTGTTTTGGCTGCCAATGCCGAATAAGTTTCCCAGTGATATACCGAAGTTTTAGGGGAATCCAGGAGAAGATCCATCTAATCATGTGATGACTTACCATATTTGGTGTGCATCAAATTCTATTATAGATGATTCCATTCGTCTTCGTCTTTTTCAACGCACTTTGATTGGCCTTGCAGCCAAGTGGTACATTGAGTTGCCACGAGGCTCCTTTTATAATTTTAGTCAGTTAGCTACTTCCTTCCTTACAAATTTTTAGTTGCCAGTCTGATATGACAATGACACGGAATTATTAACTTCGTTAAAGCAGTCGACGTCTACTTATATTTCAGATCATATCCATGAATGGCGACGTCGACGTTGTTTAGTGAAAGTTTTTATTCTGGACCAAATTTTGGCAAAATGGTTTGTGAAATCATTATTACCCAAGATAACTGAAGATGTCGCTAAGGCAGGGGTAGTTACAGAAGAGCAAGCAATTGCTCAAGCTCAGTACCTTGACTTAGTTTATACTCAGTTAGGTATGTTGTATGAGAAAATCCCCGACCTTCCGAAACAAAATCAAATCGCTGCACCTCCCTCAGGGTCTCATGCCGCTGATGGTATGATTGGTACTGTTAATACCAAAAGTAAGAAGAAATCCTCCAAGAATTCTTCTCCCATAAACTTTACCAGATTCCCCTAAGGGAGAGTCTTCACCTAAAATTTCTGCCAATGTTCATGTCGTGGAATCATCCACGACCAAATCAAAATCCAACGGCAAAAAGAAAGGTAAAAAGAAGAACAAGCAGAACTCAAAGGAGAAATCCGAGAAAACTGAATCTACTGATGAGAAACTAAAACCTCGATATCCTTGTCTCATCTGCGATGAGGAGCACTTTACAAGGGATTTCCTGCAACATGCCGAGGTTGCAAAAATCATCAAAGGTTCGCAAACACCCGCTGTTTTGAAGGATCCTTTTCCAAATCAAGACAGTAAAATGATAGGTTCTTCCTTTAATGCCTCAGAAGAGCCCATAATGATGATGTCACATGTAAGGATTGCGACACAATCACAAGATTACGGGAGTAAAAGTACTTTTGGTGGAAAGGAAGCTGAATGTTCGAATTCCAATCCATCAACCTCAGATCCGTCCGGTTCCGATCCACTACAGATCAAGAAACCTAATCTCAACTTAGTAATCAAACTGCCCGCTAAGGGTATACTTCGAAAGTCAACTTTCAGTCCTCATGCGAGAGCTGCTCAGAATTATAACATTGTTGAAGATTTAGCTGTTTCACCTTCAGCAATGTCGGCTTTGGAAGTTCTGCAATCATGTCCAGCACAACGAAAAATGCTACTGTCGGCTATAGGAGCTGTTGATATTCAGGACTCCAACCTCATAGTCTTCAATTTAGAAAATAGTACACCTCACCTTCCTCATCAAATGGTTTTCCAGATTCCAGTGTTAGTAAAAAACAGACCTTGTTTTAGGACTGTGATTGATGAGGGAGCTTCCATCAATCAATCCCTTGGTTCTCCTACGCTTAATCAATCCCGGACAATTCTAAAGGCCTTTGATGGCCGAGGGTTTCATCATTATGGCATTCTATGGGATTTTCCTATAGGGGTTGAAGAAAAAACCGTTAATCTAGATGTGGAGGTGGTTGATACCCCTCTAGATTACAACCTTCTTTTGGGTCATAGCTGGTCTTACGCCACAACTGCTGTTGTTTCCTCAGTATTTCAGCTTATTAAGTTCCTACATAACAAAAAGATTGTAACAATAGATTAGTTAACTTATTTCTCATTTGATCCATCCTCTGTTGAGAGTATTCAACATGTTGGAAGAACCGATATCCATTATAAGGATGTTGGAGTAGGATTAGTGAAAGTTTCAGGTTTACTCGGAACGTTTTCCTTTCCTCCTCCCAACATACAGTCTCCTTTCGTAACCATTCATATGATTTCGTCAGAATCCATTGTTCTTGACGATCCTTGGGTCGTTCCATTCAAATCCGAGGTGGACTCTCTTGGCTATGCTATGCCTTTGAGTCCCTTTGAATTTTCTTATCAGGCTGTAAAGTCGTTTTCCGACTCAAATTCAACCAACCCAGATCTAGTGAATGAGATCAATGGGAAATCACTTTCAATTTCAACCTTGGAGTCAACAACTTTTTCAGAAACCATTCACACTGATGAACAAATTCAGGAATTGTTATCCGTTGATGCCTTACCATGGGAAGATCTTCATCATAGGTCTTCGTTTTTACCCGAGATTGATAATTTTGAAAATGATTTTTCATCCATTTTCACCGCTGAATATGTCAGAGAACCGCAAAGTCCACTGAAACATCCTGATTCTGAACAAAATTTAGCCAATATTTCTCGCACGGTTCCTATTGACATTTCAGTCAAACCTGGGATTGTTGAAAACATTCACATATGTGCTTCCTGTACAGACATTGAAGTCAACACATATAAAGCCCTATTTCAAGAATTCCGCGACGTGTTTGCCTGGTCCTATGAGGAAATTTCAGGAATTGATCCTTCAATCGTTGTTCATGAAATCAAAACCTACCCGGATGCTAAACTCGTCCGGCAACGGTTGCGTCAAACGCACCCACGAAAATTTGCTGCCATCAGAACTGAAGTTGAGAAATTACTTAAAGTAGGTTTCATTTATCCAATTCCTTTAACAGATTGGGTATCGAATATTGTTCCAGTTAATAAAAAACAAGGGACAATAAGAATATGCATCGACTATAGGGATATTAATCGTGCTTGTACCAAGGATCAAGTTATCGATGATTGTGCCGGCAGTGAAATTTTCTCCTTTATGGATGGCGTTTCCGGTTACAATCAAATTAACATTCTACCTATAGATCAACCAAAAATGGCTATCATCTGTCCATGGGGGACCTTTGCTTATTGCAAATTACCTTTTGGACTGAAGAACGTCGAGGCAACTTTTCAAAGGGCAATGTCTTACGCGTTTCATGACATCAAGCACATTGTGCAGCCCTATCTCGATGATTTACCGGCTCATTCATTGTGAAGAGCCAATCATCTCACTCACTTACGAGCCATATTCATGAGATGTAGGCATTATCAGATTCGACTTAATCCACACAAGTGTGTTTTCTGTATTGAAATGGGTTGATTACTAGGGTTTCTTGTATCGAAAGCCGACGTTCGTGTCGATCCTTCAAAGGTTGAAGCCATTGTCAAGTTACCACCTCCTTCGACTCTTCGCCTACTCCAGATTTTGCAAGAGAAAGCAAACTTTTTACGTCATTTCATTCCTAACTATGCCAAGATTACAAAAGGTTTCACCCGGTTGTTGAAGAAAAACACTCCATTCTTTTGGGATGAGATAGCTGACAAATCATTTGAAGCTCTAAAACATGCGTTGACCCATGCGCCATTATTGCATCCTCCCAACTACAACCAGGACTACTTCTTGTACCTCACTGCTTCCCATTCCACTATTGGGATGGTTTTAGTTCAACAGGATGAAGTCAAAAGTGAACATGTGATATATTATCTTAGTCGGACTCTAACTCCAACTGAGTTGGTCCTTTCGCAAAATGGGGTATCGATTTTATTACATGTAACCCTCACTCGGCCGGGGGGAATGTGTGTATCATCCTTGCGGTAGATTATTTTACCAAGTGGGCCGAGGCAATGCCTACATTTTCAGCAGATGGAAAAACTACTGCGATTTTCGTTTTCAATCATATAATTGCTAGGTTTGGTATCCCCCAAGCGATTATCACTGACCATGGGAATCATTTTCGAAACATCATGATGACCAAACTTACAAATAAGATTGGCCTGCGTCACGATAGTTCCAATCGATATTACCCATAGAAAAATGGTCTGGTTGAAGCAGTCAACAAAGTTCTAGTCACCATGATTCGACGAATCATTGGGATTCATTGGTCGAATTGGCACAACATGTTATTTTCAGCGCTTTGGGCGTACCGAACCTTAGTTAAAACATCAACAGGTTTTACTCCCTTTCAACTGGTTTACAGTTTAGAGGCAGTATTTCCCATTGAATGTGAAATCCCATCATTGCAAATTGCTGTGCAATTATTACCAGCCACTTCCGAAGAGAAAAAACGTTTATTATACTTAGCTCAATTAGATGAGAATCAACGCAATGCTGCATTAGCTGTCAAAACTCATGCCAAACGCATCAAAGCTCAGTATGATCGAAATGTTACACCCCGCAATTTTTCAGAAGGCGACCTAGTTTTACTTTACGATCAAGCAAACGATAAGTTAGGGGCTGGCAAATTTGTACCCATGTGGCATGGTCCGTATATTGTCAAGCGGAAGCTGGCAAAAGGGGCCTATGAGCTGGAAGATTTTAACGGTGTCTCTTTAGGTAAACATAGGAATGGGCTTTATCTAAAGTGATATTATGCTTAAACAGATAGCGTGGAGATTTCATTATATTAGTTTTTCTACATTGGTGTTTTCGTAGATTAAAATTGCATGCTTTACTTTAGTGAGTGTTTTTCGTTATTAGTCCTGCTTATCTTGATTTTACTCTTGATATTGCAGATGTCGACGTCTCTCCAAACATACATTGGTTTCGTTGATGGCGCTTTTCGTAGTACGCGGAACATCTCTTCCGTAGCTTAGGTTATCTATTCACCCTATGACGAGTTAGTATATATGCACGGGGTAAGCCTCGGTCAAACAACAAACAACATTGTAGAATACAATGCAGTGATTGAAAAATTATCAGAATCCATCTCATTTGGGATTCGAATTTTGATTGTTAATTTAGATTCAGAACTCGTTGTGTTACAGCTTAATCGAGTTTATGCCATCAGAAATCTAGTATTATTACAATTATTTTTGAGAGTCCGTTTCTTGGAACGAGAATTTTATTACATAGCATATCAACACATTCCAATATATTTAAATACATTAGGAGATGAAATTGCTTCTTGAATGTTAAATAGACATTTGCATTGAATCAAACAGTAAATTTAAAAACATCTCATAAACATGTTTTGCAAGATAACCATAGTAATAGCATAGCATAGCATAAGAGTGTGTCAAAATATACATCGTCCTCGATCATAGGTTGAAAAACACCTTATCATCGGCAAAAATAATAGTATCAAAAGTCATATCAAAAATGGGTCTACAAAGCGATCATCCCATCACTGGTGATGATCCCGATAGGACACTACTGCTCGGGCCACCCTACAAAGGAACCTCTTAAAAGGTCCTGGGACCCCAATCATAATGCTGAAGCCGAAATGGAATGTCATCTATTCTGGTCTCTGGAATGTTTGCAGTCAAGCGCTCTAGATGGCTCTCCAACTCAGCCAAAGTCTCTGCTGTCTGGTCCTGTGGGGTTGGTGCCGAGGCAACTGGTTGCCTCTGATCATAGGGCTGGAGAGCGGCTGGTCACCGTGGACCCACATATGCATTTAAAAACATTTACTATTAGTTTTTGGACGATTGTTAAAAATATTAAAACATATATATAAAATAAAAATGTTGAATTTTTTTTTTTACCTGTGTCATCTCATTGCTCTCCTGGTGGAAGAGTCATGTCGGGATCGCTGCGATAATCTATCCTAGCGTATGGAAAATCCTGAATAACAAAAATTTGGTTCTCTAACCAACGGAAGTACTTTGGGGTGAATCGAACGATCTCACAACCCTCATCTGGATGACGGGCCATAACTGCGACCCATCGCATAACCCGAGGATCTTGGGGAAGTGCAGCCTCAACTGTGAGCTTCTGTGGAACCAACATCAGTACCCTCTCTAGGGCAAAGCTGACAACTAAGTAACCATAGCCAAATTTCTTTAGCTGCCCTTGCTTCACCCTAGTCAATTGGCCCTTCACATTGGCCAATACATCATCGCACCAGTTGAAAATGGTGCCTCGGAAGCAGTCCACTGCCATGCGCATCTGGGAGCCTGTAGCTAGATGCAGTGTTGTGCTCCCGTAGAGTCTGGTAATAGTAAAAGGAATGATCTTCAGTTCAGGGCGGGAGATGGTTTTCACATCTATCCGTTTGTCCAGATCCTGGTTGTTACAGAACTCTAGTCGGAGACTAGCGACAGATTGGCCACCTGACCTAGATACGAAAAGAGATAATTGCTCGCCTCTCTTGGGCAAGCCAGTGAAAAAATATACGTCATCCGACTCGATTTCAAGCCAGTTGCCGCCAATAATGAAGCACTGGTCCTGAATGCTCCATCTGTTTACCATGCACTGCAAAAAGTCTACCTGTGCCCTCATGCCAGGTATGGTCCAAAATTTGAAAAACCCACATGCTCTCAATGCCTGTAATGAAGGCGGATGGAGCAATGCAGCTTGATAACCATCCTCATGCTCTCTTTCCCGCCAAACAAGCATATTGTGTACCTATAATGAAAAATAGGTGGATTAGAAATTTCATTCTAAACTTCTATGGGTCAAGAATTGAAAACCTAGGGTTGAAAATCCGCATTCTGCGGGGTTCGCACTCCACCTTTTAGAGATAGTGCATAGGTGCGCACCTCTCCTTAAGGCAAGGTGCGGCACCCCGACTTTTCTCTGTGTATAGAAAAGTCGGGGTGCGCAGGGGCCACAGGGCGCCCCTGCGCAACCACGCGGGCGATTTTTTGCCCTAAATTTCCTCCAAAAATCAAAATCTAAACCCTAAAATGAAATTTGAAACGGATGAAATGCAAGTCAAGGACATTGTAGATTACCTGGAGAAGACGGTTCTGAATTCCAGCGGTCGGATTTTGTGCAATCTCCATTGGAAGTTTTTTTACCAAAAGCTCTTACTTTTTACTCCAAAGCTAAACGGTAAAAATGAACTTGTAAAAGCCCTTTTTATAAGATTTTTTGAATAAATAATTAAAATTTATTTATTTTTTACTTTGAAAAGGTCATTTTGGTGCATTTTTATTATTTTTTAAACAGATATAAGTAATGTTTGCAATTTTTGTGCAATATATTAGGGTTTCAGGTGAAATTGATCATTTTCAACAAAAAACACATAGGAGTCCTCTTTAAGCTCTTTTCGGACTCATAAAAATGAAAATATTTCCGAGTGTTTCTTTGTATACTCGTTAAAACAGAATTACAAAGATGGTATTTTACAACTCTTTTCCGACCGCACAAACATCAAAAGATTTCTAGACTTTTGTCATTTCAAGTTCGATATTGGTAATAAAATGATGTGTTTTCAGTCACTTTTTTACTTTTTCAGATTGAAGGCACTAAACATGAAAAGTACTTCTTGGTTGTAATGATCAAGCGGTTCTCTCAAGTATTATTTTATACTTTTTCGGGCTTGGGAGACACAAATTTACGAAAAAGGACAACCGTGGAGTTTTCTTAAGTTTTTCTTCTGACTCCCTAAAATTGAAAAACATCGAGTTTCTCCTATACTGGACTCGTTAAAATTTCATAGTAAAGGACCTGTTCAATTACAAACAGGAACGGACCACTCCTTAGGGTTCGAATCTAAACTAAGTTGGACTCATCCAAAGGATGAGCTTATAACCAAGCAAATGTTACCCTCCTCAAGCTTGTCAAAAATAAAGAGGTACTTTCCAGAAATGGTGGGGGAAAATGAGAAAAATGAACCCGTTTGTTGTACTATGTGTTTGAAAAAACTTTCCATCACTCTTGAACACGACACTTTTATCCACCTGGGTTGGGAAATCCTTTACCTAACAATTAATCAAACCACTTTGAAAGTCTTCAACCGGTTTCCGGGTATTAACTTTGGATCAACTGTCACCAAGCCATCTGCTGTGTCATTATGTGTTCAAGAGGTCTGTGCAAATTACACTAATCCCCTTTGGGTCTAGTAACATAGACATAATAAGGCATGGCATTGATTTGGATCCTAATAGGAATTACTCATTTGAAAGCATGGTTACACCCTAACTTGAACAACATCTTCCTTCAAAAGAAATGATGATCACAATGCGTTAAAAAGTTTACCAATGTTTGCTATGTAATGAAAATTCAAATTGCAACTCATATTTGAGCTAGAAATATTTAAATGTAGGTATCAACATAAATCATTAGGCTTTCAAAAGGAAAGGCACTCCTACTAGTTCATAACGTAAGCATTTTAAACTAAAAGAATTGGGAATATGTAGGGAATATATAATTCAAATGTTATAATGGTGAGGGCTCCAATTTGAATACAATAATTGTTTTAATACAACCTTCCATGATTTTAAACTACTCAAATAAAACAAGAACATAGTATCTTTGACTCCAAGCAAACCCATGAAGATGAAAGGTGAACATAGAATACGTGAAAGCTTGGTAATGGTTCAACTAAGAAGGATAAAGAGATTACTGGTAGACTCATGGAATGTTTCAGGTGCTAGTTAGAAATAGGGATTTCCAATGTGTTAGACCTTTGCAACTTTAAACATTTTTAGTGCATGGTTTTATTGCATATGCTTTGGTAGTTCAAACCTTCTACTTCTCTTGAAAACTCCTTGTTAAATTATTCACAATGTGATAATGCTACATTCTTTCTTTTGGTATGTCAAATAAGCCTAGCCACTACTTTCTATATCGAATTTGGAAGCATCATAAGTGTCTATGATAATTCAAAAAATTGCATGGTAGATTATACATTGACACAATAAATATTGACTAGATTGCTCATGTAATGTGCATTAATTTTTAACTTTTGTAGATGTTCAATGGCCAAGAAATTTGTTGGGTATGGAAGACCCTTGAAGATTTTATCATTGAAATCATAAATGGGGCTCAATGTATTACATCAACCCTTTTCTAAAAAGTAGCATGTCAAGTTTGAATATGGATAGATAAAACTATCAATCTATTTTTAAATTTATATCATTTGAAAACCCCACAAAATTGTCAAATGGCATGATAACCAATGCTTTCAAAACAAAACATTTCAAATATTGAGAATACACCTGATAATGTATTGGGCCAATTTGATAGATGTCCCTTGAAAGGTGGAAATACATATATTTTAAGTTCATCAGATACTTAAGGTAGGTATAGCATTATGAAACATTGAGTGGCCTAATGGATTATAAAAGGATAAATCATTCAAAAGAAAAGGTAGGTTGTTATTGTATTCAACTAGTTCTAAATATTTTCACACTTGAGTTCAAAAGGGAAGTACTAGTGAACTATTAATATCATGTGAAAGGTGTGAACTTCAAATGAAAAAGGATGCTAATACCATATTGGGCAAATTTTAGAGTTTCAAATTGAACATGTTTGAATGTAATTTGATAATTCATTAGGGAATTTTGAAAGATGTTTCATTTGATATAATTAAACATGGGTTAATGGTGAGTCATATGTGACTTTTTGAAGTTTGAAAGTTTTAACTTAGGGAGAACCATAATTAATTATCAAGATACTTTTTAAGTTGGTAACATTAAAATATGGATTCAGCCCATGGGGCTTTGGATTGACGGTGAATGGGCGCACTATTAAGGCACTCCTTGCGATAGGTCACTGGTTCAAATCCCTCGTGGGTGCTTACCTACCAAAAAAAAGAAAAAAAACATTAAAATATGGATTCAATAGTAGTATGGGACAATTTTGAGATCGGTTTGATTGAAATATGAAATAATCCTGATGAACAATTAGTACCTTTTGAAACATTTTTGATTCAAAATTGAGAGGTGATGTTATGGTTGGAGATTAGGTATGAGTTGAAATTTAGAAATGGAAGTGGCTAGGCAGTTCATTGAGAGGGAGTGTTAGAACTTTCAAAAGTCACAACTTGAAAAGAGCCTTGATGGAGAGTTCATTGGGAACTTCTTAAGGATGTTTATTTCAAATGAAGGAGAAGGATTATTGGACCATAGGGGAGATATTCAAGATTTCTGAAATGAAAAAAATTGAAAGTTGCCAAATAGCTTATAAACATGATTTCCAAATAATTTCTTGAAAACAAAAAGGAGCTTGATGGCTTCTTTTGAAAAAAACGAGTGTTTTGAACAATCAAATAATTTATTCTAAACAAAGAATATAATTGAACATAATAATCATTTAAGGAAAATGAAAATATCTCAATAGATAGGGATTTGAAAAGTCAAATCACTTTCCCATAAAAAGGAAAAAAAGAAAAAAGGAGAAAAGGATAATAACATTCCAACCTAAAACTTCTTCAAACAATTTGAGCAAGGTAGATCATCCCTTTCACACCAAAAAACTTATAGAAATTTAGAGTCCAAAACATCTTCAATGTCGCATAATCATTGTTAGGTAAAAGAAGAACTTTCACGTCAAATATCTATGAAGGAAAATACAATATTAGCAAGGGAAAAATAAAAATATGGGGGGTCTGGCTCCAACATGACTTGAAAACTTCCACCTTTAGGTTTTCACACTATGTTCTTCTCCTTTTCCTTTGAATGTGAAAATGAGATTTGAATACCATTAATTAGGATAGCATTAACTATTGACAACGTCATACTACTACCTTATATCTCCCACATGATCGATATTTTAATGATAGGATGTTGATCTCCTCATATGACCAATTTAGGGCATATCCCTATACCCTGGTACGTATGAAAGATTTAACACTTAATATGACATTTTCTCTTGAAATCTATGCCACTTCCTTATTAAGTATTTCTAAGGTTTTGATAAGAAATGAATCCTTGGTTTTGTTCCCCTTTTCACATAGATTTTTGTTGTGACTAGGGGTTAATTTTTATGGCAAGATTTTCCACTAATGCATGTCATGGCCCCATTTAATCATTCCCTTATACTTGCAAACATTACTTCTCCCATAAAAAAACATAATTTTTCAGTTCATATATGCTACTTCTGCTATGAAATAACATGTACATATGCTACCCTTCCTCGGACAAAGCATGTACATATGATTGTTTCTCTTGAGAAACTCATGTATATATCTAATTTGTACTAAAAAATAAAATGTGAGAAAAATAACCTACTTTTGGGTGGGATTTATAGGTTTTATTGAAATTTAACCTCTAGTATCCCATCTCCATGGACCTAAAATAACTTGGAGGAGTGTATAACAAAGCATAAGGTGGAAGAGGAGAAAAAACACCCTTATGCTCATAGTTTAATTCCCTATCTACAAGTTTGCATTCCATGAGATTTTAAGGTTTTTCTCATAGTTGGAAACCCACATTTTTTTTATCGTTCCCTTGCTTGTATTGAATTGGAAACATATTACTTCTCTTTCATATCTTTGTGTGAATAAAAGGATACAAAAAAAAGACTTTCAGTGGCCAAAGGTAGAGGGACCCAAAAGGTAGTTCTGGGAGGTTCCAACATTGAGAACTAGGTTGTAGTTACCATTTGTATTGTTTTTCTTATCATTCAATAAAGAAATCAATTCCTTCCCAATCCAATTCATTATTTTTTAATGTGTTTTGATTTACTCAATTGTAACGAATTTGTAGTTTTAATTTTTGTTAACTCCTTTTATACCATATATGATTTAATTTACTTAAACACTTATTAAAAAACAAAAAAATATTTGTCTCAAATATTCGTGAGATGGCTGATAAAATAAATACAAAGGTACATTAGCTCAAAAAACAAAATGCAATAGAAATCCAATAGAGATATCAATCACACTACAAGAACAATTTATACCCAATGAAATCTTCGTTCTATTACTAAACTCTAGAAACTTATGGGTTAGACCCACAAAGAGTACATAGAAAAATACAACTATTATCACCAAAAAATTGATCACCTAGCTTAATTTACTAGATGGATCGATGTACACCATGTAAAGCCAATTTTACCATAGTAAAATTGCTTTCACTGTGAGAAATTACTTAATTAACCACCTTTGTTAAGTAATTTATAGTTAAACCCATGAAGAATAATTAAATAAAACACTATTTATTTGATTTTCTTTTAGGAATAATTAATTAAATCATTGTTCAATTATTATTCCTTGTCATGTTTGACCCAATTATGAAAAATAAACAGATAAATAATTAATTATCTTATTTTTCTCTAAGAAAATTTAATTAATAACTAAGTAATTATTATTCTTTGTCAAATTTGACTAAATCCCTTAGGAATAATTAAATAAATCCTTATTTGTTTATTATTCCTTAACTAATTCCTCGAGATGATAAATAAATCATTTATTTATTATTTCTAAATAAAAGTTTAAATACGTTTTCTCTCTTGACCAAATATAATAAAATATTCCAAGTGGTTTTTCCAAGAATGGAATCAATAATATTTTATTATTGCACATTATTCAAGGATAACTCAATATTTTGTTATAAAAAGAAGGGCTTTCCATTCATTATTCACTTTTGATTATTTTCATTGTTGCACTCACTGTTGTAACTCTGATTATTTTCATTGTCACACACCATATTTTTGTTGGTTTACACATTATAGAGGAGAGAGACTCTACACAAGATGAAGACGTTTGAGTATAGCCAAGAACCCATCCCATAGAGTGGCACTAGTAACATTTATTTGTTCTATTCACAAGTGTTATAATAAAATATATTCTTTTTATATCTAACTTCAATTGGATGATTGGAGTTATTACTATTTCTTTTTGTTGTTTAATTATGATTGATAGATAAGGGCTTTAGCAGGTTTTGTTTCTATAAGTTGCTGCAGATGTATAATGTTTAGCAACCATTTATATTGTTGAGATTGTTTGTCATCCACAATCTTAAGTGGGTTCTTTTCGTACATATTTGAGAAGAAAACAATACAACAAATTGGTGACTCCATTGGGTTTTATACTTCAGATCTAGAAACCTGGGTCACCCTTAGTTTTCAACTTGAGGTTTCTTCTTTTTTCAATTCTCTTAATGCTTAGATCTGTTAAATTTTTTACTTCCACAAGCTTTCTTGTCTTTTCCGCAAGTCACAGGAACCAGCTATGACAAAGGCGACAGTTCTTTCTAAGATTTTTCGACCGAGATCCAGGAAGAATAAATCACACTTTTTGGCCTAGAAAGTGAGATCTAAAAGAAAAATCATAGTTATCAGACCAAAAAGTTTGATCCCACCTGAAAAATAGGTCAGTACCTGCGATTTCTGGGTTTTAGGGTTTTTCTCAAATTTGTTTATGGGTTTTGTAGAGAGATATATGTTTGGTTGCCTGACCTCTATCTCATCCTGCTTAGGCCTTGATCCACTCTTATTTACACGTCAAAGTAGAATTTAGCCCCCCTAGGGCTTCTAGTAGGCTTCCACCTTTCTTGGAGGAGTTTAGCTCAGTGAATAGTCCAATTTTCACCAACACTTTCAGCGATATTTTCTAGATTTGTACCCTTATGTTTCATATCTATAAAGATAGCTTGTCACCATCCATACTCCACATTCTAATTTGTTTGGTCATTTTCCTTAGGGTCCCCTTGGTTTCCTTAGGTGTTTCACCCATCTCCCTATCTTTTTGTAGCGATCTTCCTCTCTAGTTTTTGTTGTTTATGCACCATTTCTAGAAGCTTAGTGTCACTTGAACCTAGTCACACCAACATTCAAATATATTTAGCGTTTTAGTGTATTTTCTGTCGATTTAGCCACCAACCAGCACAGTGTTTGCAAACCCAATTTGGGTGGGGTTCAGTTAATTGTTTTGCTGTTCATTTTCTATTTTTTATTTTAGATTATTTTAAACAAGATTTTTTCTTTTTTACAAACATGATGTGGGCTTAATCAATAAATACACTTGGACACACAAGCACACCTTAAGTGAAGGGTGCTTGATTTACACCGCCAAGCCAAGACTTAACATAATAAATTTATTTCCCCTCATTGAGACAAAGGCATATTTTTGATCAACCATCATGATTTCCATGTCACATGTGTATTACCACCATTGCACCACCTAGGCATTTGTCACAAAGACCATTAGGCCTTCACCCCTAGTTTCCACTTGGGCATATCACCCCTCCTCATCAAGTTCGAGTTCATAGCCCTCTGAATCCCCATACTGACTCTTCTCCTAGTTCTTCTGATTCCTCATCTAATTTCGAGCCTCCTTCACCACATATCATCACCATGTCTCGACCCACAGCTGGTGCAGGAACCTAAGTTGGTGTTGCCTCCGGCTTTATCCTGATAGTCACATCAACCGAAATAGTCTCGGGAAGCATTTCGGCAACCCCCATTCTCCCCTTTATGGTTGGGTCAATTCTACCAGAGTTTAGCCAGTTGATAAACGACCCCATACACCACGATGCTACACTACAAGAAAACAGGACATTGGCGAGGGGCGAAAAATGTCACCATAAACTCATTGGTGATGGTCAAAAGAGCATTCATCACCAAAAATTGAATGTCACTGAAGGTGGCGTCACCAAAAGTATAGGTGTTATAGTGACATACAAATTCTGTCACCGATAATGATTTATAATGATGGATAATGACTGTCACCATTTCATATGAGCAATGGTGATGGACCATAACCACTGTTACCAAAAATTGAATGTCATCAAAAGTGGCGTCGCCAAAAGTATAGGTGTTTTAGTGACATTCAAAGTTCGTCACCAATAATGATTTATAATGACGGATAGTGACCGTCACCATTGCATATGAGCAATGGTGACAAACCATAGCCTCGGTCACCAAAAACTGAACGTCACCAAAGGTGGCGTCACTAAAAGTATAAGTGTTATGGTTACATTCAAGGTCCATCATGAATATTGATTATAATGACGGATAGTGACCGTCACAATTTCATATGAACAATAATGATTAATTATGATGGATCTTTAATGGTCGTCACTATTCGTGCATATATATGGTGATGTTCATTGACCATCACCAAAAGCCGCATTGCTAGAAGTATAGGTGTTGTGGTGACATTCAATGTCCATCATGAATAATGACTATAATGGCAGACAATGACCATCAGCATTTCGTATCAAAAACAATGATTTATGGTTACAGACCTTTGAGGGTTGTCACTATTGATGCGTATATATGGTGGCGTTCGTTGACCGTCACCCTTTCATATTTTTGGTGAGGGTTGAAAAATGTCACCAAAGCTCATTGGTGATGTTCAAAAGAGCCTTTGTCATCAAAAATTGATCGTCACAATTCCATATGGATGTTAGGGCACGATGGAATCGAACCACGAACCTCTTGCTTGTAAAGCAAGTGTTGTTCCATTGCACTATCACCCTTTAAAGAATTATATTTTTTAAATTTAGACCTTGAAACTTCATAAATTGTAAATTCTACAACTTTCAATAAATGAAAGTCTCAGCAATATTTTACTAAAAAAGCAAAGCAACATCGAAGATGTAGGTCCCTACCTAATGGTTATTGAAGTTATGAAAATTGGGTGGAGGGAAAAATAGTTATGTATAAGAGAATCAATATGTTTAGTTGAATACTCAATTAGAAGTGAAACTTTGAAGACATTTATAACCTATAAATAACCTATAACTATCAAATGCACCAAATATTGTAAATGAAATGTCACAAGTGGATATCATATGGAAGAAGAGGAGGCAGGGACTTGGAACCCTTGTACATCTTGGCATGCCTTATGACTTGGCATATCTTAGCCTATTTGACATGTCTTTGTACTATCTAGCACATCTTAGCATGCCCTAGCATTTCCTAACACACCTTGGCAGCCATGACCTCACAACTAGCACTACATTTTTCCATGACTTGGGAACCTTACATTCACTAGAACACCTTGGCACTCCCTAGTTGTCATGCCCTCTGTTATGCTCCATAATTCTCCAAGCTAATGAAGAGATCAATGGAGGTAATCACAGACCAAGCTTTTAGTTTGGTACCTAGCCCTACCAAACTATAGAGGGATCTCTCTATGAAATCATAGCCAAGAAATGACTGGAATGTAAAGGATTTTAGGCTAGATAGCTAGGGTCAAGTGGGTTTTTGGAAAATTTAGGGACTTGGAACTCTATCCACCAGTGTCTTATCTGATAGGGACTTTGTCAAGGAGGCAAGGACTTGGAACTCTGTCTAGGATAAAACAACAAACATGCATGACAAAATCTCCCTAGAATAGAGTACCTCCTACCTAGAATATTGTCCCCTGCTCAAAATATTGTGCACTTTTCTTAAAGATAAATTTGTGCATAAAATAGTACTATGAAAAACACCTAAATTAAGAAAAGTGAGCATCTAGGTCAAACTATAAAAGTATAATAAATATGGCTCTATATAAGTTTGGGAAACACTAGACAAGCATGCTTTCATACAACAACAATAGGATGCCTAAAATCGATGTGATTGTTTCATCGTTTCTATACCCTCACATCAAAACTAGAATCTATAGCATGTACCCCAAGGCTGTTTGCATTTGCTGAAGGTGTAGATTGAAAGGATCTACTGAGATGAAGTACTATTGAAGGAGAAAAACCTTCAAAACAATAGATAAAGTCTATTGTGAATTCAACCCATTTGCACACTGACCAAGGCTTATACTGGGTACACTTATCCACTGAATGGAAACTATAATGTATTGTAGTGTTGTTGAAGGAAAAACACCTTTAGTGTAACACAGATAAAACTCTAGCAGATATTGTCACTGTGGCCTCGGTTGTCAATTATCTCATCAATATAGGTAACAACTTCGATAATTGAAAAACCAAAAGGTGAGATGCATAGATAATTTGAAATGACAGATTTGGGCATACTTTATTATTGTTTAGGAGTGCTAGTATAGAAAATGCAAGGTAATTTGCTGCATCTTTATGTCATAGGCCAAGGAGCGAAGAAATACATAAAATATTAAATAGCATGGTATAAGTTGATTGCAGGCTATTTTGAAATGGGAATGGAATTCTCCTTGTGCAGGTTCTAATCTAGTGGGTATAACTTTAAATAAGAAACTGATAGTTATGGGGTTGAAATTGTCTCACAATTCATGAAAAGCCCCAAATTTGTTCACTAGAAATAAGTAGAGCGAGTCGTCAGGTTTATGGAAGGGAACACCCTATTCGCAGGAAGATAACTTGAAATTAGAAGGGCATATTATTTCTTGTCTTCTTGTACATGTGTGCTTTGAAAAGATAACCACATCCAAAGACTCAATAACAACTCTAGTAAAGTTTAAAGATGTGAAACACTTTTGATAAAACCCATCGCTTAATGACAATTGAACAAGGAATATGTCGAAGGGTTCAATCTTTCACTCAGTCATAAAAATGAAGTAGGGGTATCCAACATCTTTCCAACAAACCGACTACAACCATAATGTGAAAGGTAGGTTAACTACGAAACCTCTATCCCACTTTGTAGTATTGTTCCCTCTTGAATTCCAGCAAATATCCGGCTACTTAGATCCAAAAAACTTGTGCCAGGTTTGTAGTTTTTAACCCCGTACAGAAATTACCTGCATACGAATTCTAAATCACAGGAAAAAATAAAAATGCGAGAGCATAACACATTAAACACATATACACAGAGATTTCCCACAGGATCCCAAAACCAGGACTACCAGCTTGACTTTTCATTATGTTCCTTTCAATGTTACAATACATATTTATACATGCCGAAGCATCCAATACCATGGACCAAAAACCATCGCGTCTAAAACCATGGACCGAAAAACCATCACGTCCAAAAAACATGTGCGAAAATCATGCACAAAACCATAGGTGGGTCCGCCCAACCTAACATAGGGTCCAAAACCAAAATATTCCGGGGCGCTGCCCCGAACCCCATAAAGTGGAGTTACGGGTACCCCTCAAACCCCTTGTTGACTATGTGGAAAGAATATAACACAACCCAACATGATTCCTTTTACTTGCATTCTAATTCAGTTCTCTGCATAATATATTAAAGTATATTTTAAATTTTTTTAAATATTTCTTTTAAAATTGTTTTGGATTGAACTTCGAGAATTAGAAATTAATCATTGTAATGATTCTAAATCATTTCATTATGAATTAGCCTCTAAATTCACTTGCATAGACAATGTTGAACACTCTTGAAATAAACAGACTTTCTCTTGTTTGATAACTAATGTAGATATTAAGGTTTCTTTTAATAGTCATCTTAGTCCACCAACATTTTGGCGCCATTGTCGGGGAGAGTGTTTCAAAGTGATTTCTTTTTGTTTTTGTTGTTGTAAAAGAATTGCGTTTTAAAAATGAGAGGTAAGAACCTGCGTAACCAACAAGCAAAGTGCTTGCTCATTAGCCTGCTTTTTAGCAAATGCATAGAGGTTAAATAGGAGTAGGGGCTTTTATGAATGACTAGGAATAAAAAGTTAGAAAAAGATCAGAACCCCCCACCCAAATCCAAAAAACCCAAAGAATTGTGAACCTTGGGAGATCAAATTGTATAGATGAAATCACAAGAAGAGCAGAGTCTCAGGCATCAGTAGAACCCCAGACTATATCTAGAAAGAGCCCTACCATGATCCCTCAGGCAACAGGCTCACCATCTACAGCCCACGCTGAGATTCATAGCAAAATTGGAGGATCTGAACAAAGCTTTTAGGTTACAAAAATTTTACATTATGATCCTTCACGAGAGGGAAAGTTGTGCAATTTAAGAGAAGGAGAGGGAGAAACCAATGGAACTACTAGGGCAGAGCCATAGTTGTCTGAACAAGGATCTCCTGTGATCCCAAATCTGAGCAGTGTTGTAAAACCACCTCGGATTGAAAATACTATGTATAATCAAATAGCATCCCCTGAAGTCCCTAAAGTATATTGGCACATTTTCGACCAAATGGCGAACCGAGTACCTCAAGGTCATACCTAGACATTGGAATACCCCATAGTTGATCTGATAACCAATGCCCCGATGAAAGTTATTTCCTTGCAAAACATCCCAGACTTTCATGGGATGACCATAGAGGATTTGGAATCTTTCTTATTCGAGATTGATGTCCTGTGTAGAGGATACGATTATACGACCAACCCTCAAAAACTGAAGTTGTTCCCTTCTACCCTAAAAGGAGCAGCTTTAAGGTGGTTCATGGGTTTAGGTGGGCACACTATTAACTCTTGGGATGACATGAAAACTTCTTTTCTCACAAAATACCAGGACTATTGTAGGACTAGGGAATTAAAAGATGAAATCTTTAAAATGTCTGCAAAGGATAATGAAACTCTAGACGAATATGTTGAACAGTTTCACTACAATTTGCAGAGATCCCCTCACTCCACTCTACCAAAAGAAGTCCTTAGAGCCATCTTAATTAAGGGAATGAAAGAACAATGGATGGAAACTTTAAATTTGATGGGGAAGGGAGACATTTGTCAAGAGGATTATGATGAAATTGTCCACTTGTGTAGGTGTTCGCAAGGTAGCACACACACGGGGTCAGGGAGACGAGATCTTATGAATATAGCAAGAAAATTGCACAGTGGAAATCGGTAACCTCCTAGAGGACTTCAAGATAGACATATTAGGTACCCTTATAATGCAGTTGGACATCCTATAGGCCAAACAGAAGCAAGCCTTAGCAAAATAGAATTTGTCTGTTTTTTTCCCACACCATCGGAAGAAGCACAATCAATGGGAGTGTCCATTAGACATGGTCTAGACATGCGCTATTTGCACCAAGGACCATGCCACTAAGAAGTTTCCATCACTTACAGGGCTAAAAGTAGTTTTTAAAGAAGAAAAAGAAGGGACAGAACTAGCATACTTAATGAACCAGTGTCGACAGTGGCAAGGCTGACCCATAGGTATGTCGCAAGACACATCTCAATTCTTTCCTTCTTTGCCATTTAATCAACAACAGAATTCGAGAGCAGCGTAGCAAGGTCAATCACCTTTCTCAAATTTGCAGTCTCAACCATTTCCTATGTCACCTTGGCCAACTCAGTCCTTTTCAGGTAATCTTTGGATGAATTCTCCTTTTACTCTTTTTTGGAAAAATAATCCATACCCATCCCGGTGGCCTGCCTCTACTTCACAAAATTCAAACCGGTCTCTAAATTGGCAGCGGCCTCTAGGGATAACCAATTCACCGATGGGGATAGGTCCTCAACCTCAACCCACATTATCAACCCCATATCCATTACAGCAAAATCCTCATCTCCTTCTGTGTCCCCAACTACCAGCTCAACCAAATCCAAATCCTAATAATCATCCGATTCAACTGATACAAATCATTGAAAACTCAGACCTTGAGACCAAACAAAAAGAATGAAATGAACTTTGGCTGAGGTCAGGACGCGATATCATCCCTGACAAAGACAGGGACTAGCCACCAATTGAGTTAGAAACATCACATGTAAATACACCATCGACTGTGATGACACATAAATAAAATAGGGAGAAGACACAGTTGAACAGAAAGATCATGAAAACTCATAATTACTTCTCCCCCATTCCCCGAAATATTAACAATACATAAAGCAATTGTATATCCAGACTTTGATCTCGTAGGGGAACTTAAAAATCTTTGGATTAAAATTCCTCTCCTCCAGGCCATCCATTATATTCCTATTTATGCTAAAATAATCAAAGAACTATGTGTAAATAAGCCTGTGAGGAAAATAAAAGCTCCACCAACTATCCATTTCGCAGGGACCTTGTCTGATCTACTTTTGGGTGGGGAAACACCAATAAAATATGAAGATCCTGGGAATCCCATAGTTACATTCCAAATATATGGCCGCTCCTTTCCAAACACACTAGCTGACTTGGGTGCAACCATTAACATCTTAATCGTAGAAACTTGTGAGACACTTGGTATTACAGCTCTGGAACCAACTATTGAGCCTCAAAATTACGCTTTCCCTAGCAACTCCTCTCATTCATTTTCTTTGTTTTTCCATAAGAAAGATGCATTCTCATCACTAGTAACTAGTATATACTGTCTCGAGGAGGACATTTATTGATTTACATGTTATGCTTTTTATGTTTTGCTGTTTGAATAAGTTTTTGTATATTAGCTACGAAATGCAGCGTATTCTGCAGCTAATCGGTTGTTCCGCGGCTACCTCCATACTCTAATAGGTTCTAGGTGTCAGAAGAAGAAACTAGCCACATGGGAAACTTTGAAATCATCATGACATGGACCCTGTCCTATTCATTCAGCCCAGATCGACAAAGAAGATGGAATAAGACTACGGTCAATGGATAAGTCAATCACGAAGAGACTGAGCGTAATAGGGCTTTGTTTCATGGTTAATTAATGCATTTCACAGTGATGGGAAGTGTTATCTGGAGCAAATATCTATACCTATGGACTCTAATAGCCACCATGTCTTGGATTTATTTCTCCAGCAGCCGAGGAAGAAATTCCACATATCTATCTTCTACGTGTTTGGCTATAGCATGCTTTTCTCCACAAACAATTATATGATTTTTCTTATAAATACCTGTGTAAGGGATCGAAGAAGTTAGTAATAGTTTTAATGTGAAATTGAAGTTCTAGATTCTATAATTTTTGGGTGTTTTGTGTCCTTGTTTTAATATGAGAAGACCACATGTTTTTATGAACATCTGAAGGAGTTTTCTTGGAGTTGATTGAGTGAGTGTAGCCTAATCAGTTGCAGAGGGCCCCTGCACTGAAGAACATTTCATTTTATTTATTTTTCTTCTTCTTGTTAACTGTAAATTCATCATTTTCTTTCTAAAACAATGTTTATAATCATTTTCTTACTAACAACGTTTATAATTTAGAGCAATTTCCATTAGTTTGCTTTCTTTTTAGTTCTTATCAATAGTTTAGAAGATATAACTCAATAGTGTAATCTTGTTTCTTCAATTAAAAACTAACCTTGTTCCAGGATGAGAGTAGGATTGAAGAATGATAAGGATACATTGTTGGATAGTTTACTTCATTCACTATGTTGCTAGTTTAAATTCTCAATTAAACTGATCAGTGTCATTTACTATCTTTTCCATTTCATTTTTAGTTTAAAATACTAACTCATGGTGTTAATGAATGTTTATGGAAAACCCTTCAAGTTGATAATTCATCCTTAACTAAGTGGTTGAACATTTCATCTATGCAATGAGCTATTTCTGCATCTTTGTATTTGCTTTCTCTTAGATTAATGAAGTACAAAATTACTTAAATGTCATCCCAAGGAGACTTTCTCCCAAAATTGAGAGGTAGAGTAACCAAGTATTTCATTTAGTTTTATTTCTGTAATTAGTTAGACATCAATTGCAAATTTCACTTTTAGTTTTAATTCATGATTTGGAAATAATGGTAAAATAAGAATAAAAATTTTGTTTTCATTTCTTTCTTAGATTTGTTTTCATTTTTAGATTTTGAGCAGTCTTTAAGAAAGTTAGATTTAGTTTTGACAATTTACATTGTAAATAATTAGGAATTAAAAGACCAAAAACCCCCAAAACAACATAAAACATAAAAACAACGAAATAAGAAGGGTTAGCTAGCACAAACAATGCACTACACTTCATCAGTTTACGATACCCATATTGATTATTTATGTAGAGAAATTTAGGACACTAAATTGACCAAACATTTTGGCGCTGTTGTCGGGGAAGTGTAACTAGGTAGCCTTATCTCTTACATTAAAAAAAAAAAATTGACATGCATAGAGAAAGAGACTCTAGGGGTAGATTTATAGCTAGGGGCAGAGGTTCAACTCCTACAACACCACCCACTCCATTAGGAACAAGAAGAGACATACCTCCATCTAAAGTTAATACCCCTAGCCATAGAACTCCTTAAGTTCCAGGGGCAAAAATCCAATCAAAAGAATCTCCTACTTCATTTACCAAGTCAGTCCTATGGGAGAAAAATCTTGAATCTCCAATAGTAGGAGTAGCCTTTTTCACCTCCATAGGAGAGCACATTTTAGTTGAATAATTAGGAATACTTTGTGAGGAAGAAGAAGTAGAACCTCTCTCCCATATCCCATTAATAGAAGAACCAGAGGAGGAGAAAGTAACCTTGTAGATTGAACCCTATACTAACCCTGAAGAAACTATAATGGTAGAAGAAGGAGAAGATGGAGAATTCACACTGTTTGGAGGAGGGGGTAGAGGAAATAATGGAGGAGGTAGAGGAAATAATGGAGGAGGTAGAGGAAATAGGGAAATAGATAATTCTTTTGGATTCCCTATAGTGGATGAGGAAACAAATGCCACAAAGAAAAATATCTCACCTTTTATCCTCCCAAAATTACATGGGTTAAAAAGTGAGGACCTTGAAACATTCTTATTTGAGCTTGAAGTCTTGTGCAGAACCTATGACTATCTAGAATCTAGAAGACTCTAAAAAATTTAAGTTATTCCCTTCAACACTGAAAGGAGCTGATTTGAAGTGGTTCGTGGGGTTAGTCTCTCAGTCCATTAGAACATGGAATGACATGAAAAAAACATTTTTGGATAGGTATTTGGATTATTGCATGCCTATCAATCACAAAGATGAAGTGTTCAAAATATGCAAAGAGAGGATGAAAACATAGAGGATTTGATTGAGAGATTCAACTATAATTTGAAAAGAGCAAAGATGGACAATTTAGATGAAGATACCTTAAAAGCTCTTTTATTAAAAGCCATTAGAGATGAGTGGATAGATATCCTTAACATGATGGGGAAGCGAGATATTTCTCAACTCCCATTAAGTGACATAGGAGAATTATGTGTTCATCTCTCAAGAGGGAAATCCAAAACAAGGAAAGGTCCAAGAGGTCCTTCTCTTGTTAGAGTGAATAAGTCTACAATTGGATCAGTGAGTAGGGTAGAAATTGGTAATATGCCTGATGAATTCAAAAAAGATATCCTAGGGAGTCTTAATGAGTAAATAGACAACCTTAAGTTACAAAACAAGTAGAAAACAGAGGCTGATGCTTTAGCTATTTTCTGTCCAAAATGCAAAAAAAAAACATGCTTTAAGAGAATGCCTTTTACATGCAAAAACTATAGAAACTTGTATGATTTTCTCAGAGAATCATGAAACCAAGGGTTGTCCTTCAATTCCAGGCCTTAAGGCTGTTTTTCAAGAAGAAACAGTTCCAAATTCAGCAGAACCTATTTGCTTTGTATCTAGAAAACCTTGGCAGGGGCCACAAAATCAGGGATTTAACAATCAAATGTATCTTCAGTCCCCACCAAATTGGAATTCTTGGCAACAAACTTGGCCTCAACCTCAATCTCAATCTCAACCGTGGGCACAAGGAGTACAAAATCCTTATGGGAGATTTTCTCAATATTACCAATATCCTCCATCATATCAAAATTATCCTCCCCCACACATTCCACAACAAAATAAGTAGCCACAACTTCAAAATCAGAACCCTCAACTTTCATTACCATCTCCACAACAAAACCAAAATCCCCAACTTTTATTTCCATTTCAGTAGAGACCAAATCAGCTACCCGCCCAACCATTACCAAACCCCAACAACAAAAATCCTCAGAATGCTTACATGGTAGAAGGATAACAATTTCCAACCTATATGATTACTCCTCTAGATCTTAATGATGTTCAACCAAGATCTGGTAGGATATTAGAAAAGGAAAGACCTTATGTAGTTATTCAGGAACAAGATAGTTCTGAGGAAGATTCTCTAAAGGTTAATAAAAGTTTTGAGCGAAAATCTCTCCAAAACCAAAACATTGAAAAAGAAAAACAAAAAGAATCAGTGAACACAACTCCTATCATTGAGAAACCAACATCTACTTCTACACCTCCTTTTCCTGAAAGATTACAAATAGATAGAGGAGTAGAAAAGCAGATTATGTTGCCCAATTATGATTTTCTAGATGAATTGAAGAATGTCTGTATCAAAATCCCTTTGCTACAAGCCATTAAAGAAATTCCAATTATAGCCAAAAAAATAAAGGAGTTGATCATAAAGAAACCAGGAATAAAAACAAAGGAAACAAAAAGAATTTACCTGGTAGGAAAAATCGCAAACATAATGATGGGAAAAATTGCCATACAAAAATATGTGGATCCAGGAAGTCCAAATGTGAAAACACATATCAATGGAGTTGAAATTCCAAATACATTGATTGGTTTAGGGACATCAATAAACATCATGAGCAAACAAACCATGGAACAACTCAAGCTTCTTAATCTTCTTTACACACCTACATTACTACAATTAACAGACATATCTGTAATCAAACCAGATGGAGTGTTAGAAGATATTTCAGTATCCTTAGATTCTTGGGAATATCCTATTGATTTTATGATCTTGACACCCAAGAACAATCTAGGAGGACATCCATTCATATTAGGAAGACCTTGGCTGGCCATAGCTTATGCTTTTATTAGCTATAGATCTGGTGACATATATATTTTTGATGGTATTTCAACAAAAAAAATTACTCTATATCCTCTAGTAAAAGCAGCCACGGAAATAGATGACAAAGAATGGATTGATGATGAAGATGATATTCAACCTCTCTTTACTATTTTAGATATTAGTGAAGATAGTCAAATTTTAAATACATTCGAAAATTTTGAATCATCTTCAAAATATGACCCTGAGCAATTTCAAGAAAAATCTAATGTTGAATATTTGTCATCTAGGTAGATGTCTCTCTATTCCATGGAAGAGTTTGGTAGCTCTACAATTGAAATTTTTCTAGGTAGGACATTGAACATAAACAAAAACTTGGAGAAACTACAACAGGAAGTGCTAATCAAAACATTACAAAAAAATTATGCTGCATTTGCATGGGAATACACTGACATGAAAGGAATTAATCCTAAGGCTTGTATCCATCACAACTGCATTGAGGAAAATTGTAGACCTATCAGACAACCTCAGAAAAGGATGAATCCAAATATTAGACAGATTGTGAAAGAATAGCTCCAAAAATTATTGAATGTAAACTTCATTTACTAAATTTCAAATAGCTAATGGGTTTCTCCTTTGGTAATTGTGCCTAAAAAGAATGGTAAATGGAGGGTGTGCATTGATTACCGAGAATTGAATAAAGCTACCCTTAAAGATCATTTCCTTTTCCCTTTATAGATTGAGTGTTAGATACATTAGCAGGTAAGAAGTATTTCTCATTCTTGGATGGTTTTAGTGGTTATAATCAGATTCAGGTGGCACCTGAAGATCAAGATAAAACCACATGTACTTGTCCATGGGGAACATATTCCTACTGAGTACTTCATTTTGGGTTATGTAATGTACCTGCAACATTCCAAAGAGCAGTACTAAGAATTTTTCTAATCTAATACATGATTGTGTAGAGGTATATATGGATGATTTTACAGTCTATGGGAATACATTTGAAGAAGCTTTGGAAAATTTGGGAAAAGTTCTTAAAATATGTAAAGAAGCAAACCTTTCACTAAGCCATGAAAAATGTTTTAGGATGTTTGTAGAAGGTATTGTTTTAGGACATCACATTTCAAGATATGGGACTAAAGTTGACAAATCTAAAGTTGAAGTCATCTCTAAATTATCAATTCCAAATTGCCAAAAGGATGTTAGAAGTTTTCTAAGATTTACAGGATACTATAGAAGGTTTATAGAAAATTTCACTAAAATAGCATCCCCACTCTTCAAATTGCTCACAAAGGTTGTGAATTCAATTGCAATTCTGATTGCCAGTTGGCATTTGAAACCTTAAAAACAAAAATATCTGAAGCATCGATTTTAAGAGGTCCAAATTGGAAACTCCCTTTCCATATTTCAATATATACTTCAGATACATCTCTGGTAGTTGTATTGGGACAAAAAGATTTGATTCCTTATGCCATTTACTATACAAGTAAGAATTTGACTCCCACTGAGTTAAATTATACTATGATTGGAAAGGAATTTTTAGTTGTTGTTCATGCAATTAACAAGTTCAGACACTATATAACAATCTATGAAACCTTTTTTCATACAGATCACGCTGTAATTATATATTTAATGAATAAACCTATTACTAATGGCAGAGTCACAAGATGGCTTTTACTTTTGCAAGAATTGAACATTACTGTGCTAAATAGACCTGGAAAACAAAACACAGTTGCTGATTTCTTGTCCAGGATTCAGAATATCAAAAAAGATTCTTTGGTTGAAGATAAGTTTCCTGATGAATATATTTTTTCAGTAACTACTCAAACTCCTTGGTTTGCAGATATTGCTAACTATTTAGTCACAGGAAAGTTACCTTCATACTTGTTTCCTAGAGAGAAAAGAAAAACTATTCAAGTAGGTGCAAGATATTCATGGATCACTAACGAATTGTATAAAACAGCCCAGATCTTATGATCAGAAGGTGTGTCAGGGAAGATGAAATGCTCGAGATTCTTAAGGCATGTCATGATGAGCCATGTGGTTGACACTTTGCTGACAAGAGGACAACCTATAAAATCCTTTCTTTAGGATATTATTAGCCATCCATCTTCAAAAAGATGCTAAAGAATATTTCAGGAGATGTGATAGTTGCCAAAGGGTAGGGAAACCTGCTCCCTCAAATGAAATGCCATTACAAATTTAAGTACTCATCGAACCTTTGAAAAGTGGGACTTAGATTTTGTTGGGCTAATTAATCCTCCATCTAAGCAGAATAAGTATATATTGGTATGCACTGATTATGTCATTAAATGGATAGAAGCTAAAGCATTACCTTTTGCTAATGAAAAATTTGTAGTGAATTTTCTTTTTGAGGACATCTTTACTCGTTTTGGTGTTCCAAGAGAAATTGTGATAGATCAGAGATCTCAATTTACATCTAACATGGTGGAAGGGCTTGTGGAAGAATACAAGATCAAACATAGGAAATCTACTCCTTATCATCCTCAAGCAAATGGTCAAGTGGAATCTACAAATAAAGTGATTGAAGGAATCCTCACCAAGACTATGCATCTACATAGAAGAGATTGGGCGAAAAGGCTTCCTGAAGCCTTATGGGCCTATAGAACTACATGGAGGAACACAACAAGACATACACCCTACAAAATTGTTTATGGGAAAAAAGTCATATTCCCTATAGAGTTCCAAATCAGAACTTTCAAGATGGCAGTCCAATTGGGACTAGATTTATCAGAGGCACAAAAGCATAGGTTGGAGCAATTAAATGAACTTGATGAAATCAGGTAAGAGGCAGTTCAAAGGACTAGTATAATCCAACAATAGAGGGCTAAATGGCATGACAAATATATCAAGGACAAGAGGTTTCAAGTGGGAGATAATGCACTATTGTTTGATTCAAAGTTTAAATATTTTCAAGGGAAGTTTCAAACTCATTGGCTTGGGCCATATGAGATTGAAAAAGTCTTTAGTAATGGAGTAGTGAGGATAAGAATAATAAATGAAAGTAAAACTCCTCTTCTTGTGAATGGTCATAACTTAAAGATATATCAGAAACCAATTTCAAAAGAGGAGTTCATTAAGATTTTCCAGGATAATTCTGAAATGAAGCTAGTGAAAAATAATTCTTCTTCTCCACTAACTTAGTCTTTATTTTTCCTAAAAAAAAATAAAAATTGTATAAGGTTGAAAACCAATCATTGATTGGCATACTTATACAGAAAATACAGGGTGAAAATCAGAGGTTTCTGACACCCTATATTTTCCATTTTCTTTCTATAATAATTAATGACAAAAAGCTACAGTCACTCTGCAGTTTAGATTCTGCAAATTCATCATCTCATCTCACCTCAGTCCATTTTATTTTTGCAGTTTCACTTCATCTCATTGTCATATTTCATCAATAATTTTTTCAAATTTTCCTTTTACAGCTTTCATTCCATTTTCATTTCATTTATCATCTTGTCTTACATCTTATTTCATTTCATTTATCTAGCCACTTCCATTTCATTCATGACACATAAGCCATATTTTACTTTATTTTTCACATTCTGCAGTTGATTTTGTTCTGCAGCTAATCTGATTCTGCAACTACAATTTGTTTATCAGTTCAGGCACAAGTGTACAACTTATAATAAAATCATGTATGCAGGAAATTGAAAAAAAAAAAAATCTGAAGACCAACCATGCTCAAGGTACCTGTGGATTAACATCAAAAAAAATTATCAAGCGAAAGGTAACGGTTCCAAAGGTAAATGCAAAGATTTATTTCAAAAAGAAATTTGAAAACATAAGTTTGTATAGTATGTATAATCACATGCCTCCTTAATCAACCATCATTTGATTTGACCGCCACTATATCTCTGCCATATCTTCCATCTTTAATGACAAATGGTCTCAATGATTCTTTCATAATAAATCTCCGCTTCAAACTCCATAACCTATACTTAAACGGTCCTCCACAACTCCACCTGTTAATGGTCAAGATGAAAATGTGACCTACCTATCTACGACTCTCTAAACCCTTACTGTCTATTTATTACACGCAAACCCTTAAGTTGATCTCTCCTATAACATGTAGTCGTTCTATCACATAGACAACAGTCATTCCATTTTCATACACACATAGTCTTTCCATTTTCATATATATGTAGTCATTCCATTTCCATACATACAGTCATTCCATTTCTTAAATAACACTCATTTTATAGACAGTAAGAGTAATTTTGAAGGTTAACAGAAAACAGGGGATATGGGGCTTATTGTCAAGATAGAGCCCATAGGGGTAAAGTATATGGAGGGCTATCCACAGCTTAAAGGGATGCTACAGAAGGCCGGATGGTTAAATTTTATTGAGAAATTTGACGGCTACCACAAGGAAATTACCAAGTCTTTTGCAAGGTCATTTGATGGCACAAAAGTGGAGATAGGAGATATTAAATTTGCAGTCACATAATCCTTCATAGAAGAAGAAACAGAGCTGCCGAGACAAGGAGAAAGATGGTTTAAAAACAAGGAATTTTATGGTGAATCTTGGAAAGTGATCCTTAGAAACCCAAGTATGGATGTTACAATATTTAGGAAGGGAATTCATATTTCAACACTCAAGAAAAATGGGGTAATATGCTGTTGATATTGCAAAAATTCATTACATGTGAAGGAAGATTTGGGTTTATGTATGTTTACCATATATGCTTATTAATGAAATTTTTAGAAAATGGAACCATCAACCTTCCCTTCTTCCTTCTAAACAGTCTAACAAGGATGGCTACAAATGTCCAAAAGAAAATTGAATCCATAGAAACAACTATGTATCATCATGGATTAGTGAAAATACTAGTTGAATTCCATTTGAAAAGTATAAGGGATACCTGGGAAGATTTCTTGGTAAGAAATGTTATCCAAGATGCTCCAGAGTCACCTGAGGAGAGTCATGTTAAGAAAAGTAGGAGGAGAAAGATCACATTAACATTCAAAACAAATCTTGAACCTCCTCACAAAAGAATGATGCAGAGACAGCTTTTAAACAAGAGGTTAGAAAGCAGACTAAACAGAAAGGAGAAATGAAAGAGAGAGCTGAAGAAATCAATGAATACATTCCTGAACCTTCATCACCATAAGAAGATGAAAATTTACTCTCTTAAAGACTGACCAAGATTAGGGAGAAAATCAAGAAAAAGAAGGAGATAGGGAAGAGGAAGAAGGACACAAGAGAAGAAACCATAAGCTTAACCTGAGAAGGAGCTCTAGACTCTGAGGTAAGGTGAGGAAGGTAACATCAAAAGGAGCCCAGTTCATAAACTTAGAGGAAGAAACCCCAGTTCAATCTCCTGACAGTATTCCACCGGAACACAGTCCACAAAACTCTCCTCCACAGAATTTTGAAGGCAGCCCAAGTAGAACTTCTCCTGGCATAGATCTAGTACAACAACAAGTCTATGACTACATAGAGTCATTAGAGAGGAAGGATACCTCAATGGATCTAGGATCCTCAACCAATCTAGAGTAGCATGTCAATACACAAGAACCTCTAACTAGCTCTCTCAAATAAGAAATCTTTGAGTTAGATATTTTGAATAGGCATATTCAAAAAGAAAATGAAACCCTGAGGGAATAGAACAATCTGGATAAAGCCAATCATGACAACATAATGCTACACCTAGGATTATGGTACAAGAAAAATAGGAAGCGAAAGAGAAAAAATAGGAATTTGAGCAGAACACTTATCAACCTCAAATACAGATTGCTTATGAAGAAGCCTAGGATGGCAGTCAGTGCAAGGAGAAGTAAGAAAAGGAAGTTGGATGTGTTGGAAGAAGTGTCAGAACAGATGCAATAGGATAAATAAGTTCACATTTTTGAAAATTTCATGGGGACATGCAATGATTTTGCACTGGGGGTATGTTGAGCCTCAAAATTACTATTTCCCTAGAAACTCTTCTCATTCCTTTTCTTTTTTTTCCATAAGAAAAATGCATTCTCATTACTAATAACTGGTATATACTGTCTTGAGGAGGACATTTAGTGATTTACATGATATGCTTTTTATGTTTATATTTGAATGAATTTTTATATATTAGCTATGGAACGCAGCCTATTCTGTAGCTAACCAATAATTCCGCAGCTACCTCCATGCTCTAACAGGTTTCAGGTGTCAGAAGGAGAAACTAGCCACATGGGCAGCTTTGAAATAATCATGACATGGACACTGTCCTATTCATTCAGCCGAAGTCGACAAAGAAAATGGAATAAGACTATGGTCAATGGATAAGTCAAACACAGAGAGACTAAGGGTAATAGGACTCTACGTCAAGGTTAATTAATGTGTTTCGCAATGATGGGAAGTGTTATTCAGAGCAACTACCTGTACCTACGGACTCCAACAACCACCATGTCTTGGATTTATTTCTCCAGCAGCCAAGGAAGAAATTCCGCATATCTGTCTTCTATGTGTTTGGCTATAGCATGCTTTTCTCCACAAATATTTATAATATTTTTCTTATTAATACTTGTGTAAGGGATTGAAGAAGTTAGTAATAGTTTTAATGTGAAATTGAAGTTCTAGACTACGTAATTTTTGGTCATTTTGTGTCCTTGTTTTAATATGAGAAGACCACATGTTTTTATGAACATCTGAAGGAGTTTTCTTGGAGTTGATTGAGCAAGCGTAGCCTAATTAGTTGCAGAGGGCCCCTGCACTGAAGAAGGTTTCATTTTATTTATTTTTCTTCTTCTTGTTAACTGTAAATTCATCATTTTCTTTCTAAAACAATGTTTATAATCATTTTCTTACTAATAGTGTTTATAATTTAGAGAAATTTCCATTAGCTTGATTTCTTTTTAGTTCTTATCAGTAGTTTAGAAGATAGAACTCAATAGTGTAATCTTGTTTCTTCAATTAAAAACTAACCTTGTTTCGGGATGAGAGTAGGATTGAAGAATGATAAGGATACATTGTTGGATAGTTTACTTCATTCACTATTTTGCTAGTTTAAATTTTCAATTAAATTGATCAGTGTCATTTACTATCTTTTCCATTTCATTTTTAGTTTAAAATACTAACTCATGGTGTTAATGAATGTTTATGGAAAACCCTTCAAGTTGATAATTCATCCTTAACTAAGTGGTTGAACATTTCATCTATGCAATGAGTTATTTTTGCATCTTTGTATTTGCTTTCTCTTAGATTAATGAAGTATAGAATTACTTAGATGTCATCCCAAGGAGACTTTCTCCAAAAATTGAGATGCAAAGTAACCAAGTATTTCATTTAGTTTTATTTCTGTAACTAGTGAGACATCAATTGAAAATTTCACTTTTAGTTTTAATTCATGATTTGGAAATAATGGTAAAATAAGAATAGAAACTTTGTTTTCATTTCTTTCTTAGCTCTGTTTTCATTTTTAGATTTTGAGTAGTCTTTAAGAAAGTCAGATTTAGTTTTGATAATTTACATTGTAAATCATTAGAAATTAAAAGACCAAAAACCCCCAAAACAACATAAAACATAAAAACAACAATGTAAGAAGGGTTAGCTAACACAAAAAGTGCACTACACTTCATCAGTTTACGATACCCAGATTAATAATTTATGTAGAGAAATTTAGGACACTAGATTGACCAAACACCAACCACCACTCTGCTAGAGCACACTGATCATTTCATGGGAAGACCAGAGGGAAATTTATAGGATATTACAGTTTTTGTGGATTCGTGGGAGTACCTAGTAGAATTTCTAGTTATAAACCCAAAAGGTCGATTAGATGGGCACCCATTAATTACGGGTTGACCTTGGCTGGCAACAACCGATGCTTATATAGGTTATCGTGCGGGCAGCATGACCATTGCTAAGGGAGATGTTGTAAAGAATCTGCTTCTATACCCTCCTACCAAACCAAGTTTTCCCATTGTGAAAATACATAAACAACCATCCACATACCTGGAAGAAAGCACTCATTCACCAATTACATTAGCAGAGGCACTTGAGTTCAAGAATCAGATTGAAGACGGTGTAATCAATAACTTTATTAATTAGCCAACCACTGTGAATAATGTCAAATGTCAAATGCTAAAAGCAATTCTTGACAATGAAGCCTTGGAATACCCTTTGAAATATACTGATGATCATCATATCCAGACAACTGTCGTTCATAATAGCAAGCCAGTTGAATTTGAACTAGGCAAGATTTTAAAGATTAATGATAGTTTGGACAGTGACCAACAGCAAAAGCTCATTCAAGTTATGCAAAAAATATAAAGGGGTTTTTACTTGGGACTATACAGACATGAAGGGCATAGATGCACAATTATGTATGCATCATATCTACACTGAGAAGGATGCTCGTCCTATCCAACAACCTCAGCAGATATTAAATCCACATCTCAAAGACATTGTAAAAGAAAAGCTACAGAAGTTGTTGGATGTGAATTTTATTTATCCCATTTCGGATAGAAAGTGGGTCTCTCCACTGGTAGTTGTTCCTAAGAAAAATGGGAAGTGGTGCATCTGTGTGGATTATCGGGAATTGAACAAAGCCACACTGAAAGATCACTTCCTTCTTCCATTTATTAATCAAGTCCTTGATACACTGGTAGGGAAACAATTCTTCTCCTTTCTTGATGGATTTAGTAGCTACAATAAGATCCAAGTTGCCCCTGAAGACCAAGACAAAACCACCTTTACCTTCCCATGTAGCACATTTGCTTACAGATTGTTACCATTTGGCTTATGCAATGCCCCAGCTACATTCCAGAGAGCCATACTGGGTATGTTTGTTGATCTGATAAATGAAGGACTTGAATTTTACATGGATGACTTTACCTCGTATGGGGATGACTTTGATCAAGCACTACAGACATTAGACAAGGTTTTGGAATGATGCAGCACCACCAAGGTTGTGTTTAAGTAATGTCAAGTGTCACATGATGATGACAGAAGGCGTAATCCTACCAAACTACATTTCTGTAGCTGGGATACAGGTAGATCCAACAAAGATAAAGGTAATTCTCTTACTACCTACACCTTGTATTCATATGGAGGTGCGTAGCTTCCTTGGATATGTAGGTTATTATCGCAAGTTTATAAAAAAAATCACAAATTGTTGCGCCTTTATATGCTTTAACAAGAAATGTTGAATTTAAATGGTTTGATAAATGTGACACTTCTTTTACATATTTGAAGGAATTGGTTTCGACGACACCAGTATTATGCGGACTCAACTGGGAGCTTCCCTTTCACATCTATATGAACGCATCAAATGCAGTAATAGGCATTGTCCTCGACCAAGAGGAGGATAGAAAGCCTTATGCTATTTATTATATCAGCAAAAATCTTACTGCTGCAAAATTTAATTATACAGTAACAAAAAAGGAATTTTTAGTTGTCATTTATGCCATAAACAAATTTAGACATTATATAATTGGCTATCAATTTTTTCTGTATACTGATCATTCTACCATTAAATACTTAGCAAACAAACCCATTAGAAATGGTCGAGTGACTCATTGGCTATTACTTTTGTAGGAGCTTGATATCACCATTAAAGACCGTCCAGGGAAGGAAAACCCAATCGTGGATTTTATGTCTCGGGTTCCAAAGATAAATGATCTATTAGCAGTAGATGACCAGTTTCCAAACGAACATTTGTTTGTTGTAGCAATTAAAATGCCATGTTATGCAGATGTAGCAAACTATATGGCGGCAGGAAAGTTGCCTAGACACTTGACAGCAAGGGAAAGGAAACAGATCGTCCAATGCAACGCCTGACTCTCTTGGATTGGTGGGTACCTTTTTCATACATGATTTGATATGTGCATATGCAGATGCATTCGTGAAGATGAAATCTATGACATCCTGAAGGCCTACCATGGCGAGCCCTGCAGAGGACACTTCACAGATCATAGAACTGGGCATAAGGTACTGCAAATGGGCTATTATTGGCCCACCATTTTTAAATACACCAATAAATATAACTAGGCTTGTGATAACTGCTAAATTATGGGCCATCCTAGTCAATCTGACGAAATGTTCCTGTAGCCCCAATTGGTCATAGAAACTTTGGAATGATGGGAATTGGATTTTCTTGGCCCATTTCATCCACCATCAAACCAAAAGGCCTACATACTGGTTGCTACAGACTATGCAACAAAGTGGGTAGAAATAGTAGATTTACCAAGAGCTACAGAAGAAGTCGTAACTAATTTCTTTTTGGGTTATTTGTGTTGTATGGTTTACCTAGGGAAGTGATAATAGATGGAAGGGGGGAAATTGTAGGACATAAGATTACAGCCACTCTACAGAACCAACATATCACACAAATAGTCACTTCCCTGTATCACCCGCAGGAGAACGAGCAGGTTGAAAGCACCAATAAGGTCATCGAAGCAATTTTGACCAAGATAGCTTTGACACTATTAGAAATACTGGGGGGGTGAATAAATATTTCTTTCAATTAGTATTATTATTAATCTTTCAGAGCATTAGTTAATCTTAAATTATTATCAGTGTTTGTACAATGATAGCAGTAAATAAAAGGAACACAAATGCACCCATTTTTTAAGGTGCAAACCCCCTCCGAGACAAAACCCACCTGAACGCTTTTCTAATAATTATTTAATATTCAACTCCAATTGAAAAGAAAGCTCCAATTTCCTAGAATCTAGAAAATCATTCTTCTCCAACTACCACTGGATGGACGCTCCAACACTCGAGATTCTTTAGTAATCAACTGAATGGATGCCCCAACACCCAATGAGCTACAAATCACCCTAGAACTACCCTACCACCCTGAATTTTTCATAGGCTTGAACCTATTGGTGACTCCATGCACCAGCCTAGCACCACCCTACCACCATGAGGGAGAATAAAATAAGAATGGACTCTTGTACCAGGGAAAATGGTCCACTTTACAATGATATAGAATGATGTAAAAGAAGAAGATGCACTAGACCATAACCCCAACTATGACACAACCACCTGATGATGATCCTAGACCTCCTGACATTGCCTCTTCAACTCTTGGCTGATAGACACTTTCACAACTTTTACAATGATGCCTCTTCAATGCTGCCCACTGAAAACTTCACGCAGTGAATTTCTAGTTGCTATTCTGCACCTTGATTTATGCTCTTGTCATGCTACCCTTTCTCACTCTTTAGAACATTAGATTATGCATTGAGCCTTCTCTTGATGAATATATAATACCTGCAACATGTCTTCAAGGAAATACCCATGACATGATAATAACAAAGCTTACCTCATCCTGTAGAGCATGTGTCAATGCTAAACAAAAACAACAAATTAGAATACAAAGAACCTAATTCAATTAATAGATGAACATGCATATATGGAAGATACTTACTTGGATCTTACCTCTGCTGGATCATTTTGCTGCACCTTGCTCCTTGCTTCCCTAGAAAGTCTGGTCCTTTGCAGCTCTTGACAACACTTGATCTAGTTTTTTTCTTTCCTTCTAGGTGCATGATATTGAATTTGATGTATCTTTGTGACTTCAGATCCACAATATGTGATCTTCAGTCTTGTAGCAGCCCTCTGAGTCTTATTTAAAATACCACAGGTCTGACCCGATTTGGATTCTTCAAGGCAAAGCTATGCCCAATCTCTCACAATGACCTAATTATGGATTGGTTCAGTAGAGAGAACTTATACAATGTGGCACGTGTCATTGTTTCCTCTGTCAGCTCTAAAATTGATATAAAGAAAACTGCCATCTGTGCACTATCCACCACTTTTTACAGAATTCCAATCAATTTCTCAGAGATAGAGTTATGACGATTTTCCCAAGGTCACCTCTTTGAGATGAAATTCAGGAGCCTGTAACAACTCTAACTTCCACAAATCCTATCTCCGAAAATATAGCGAATCAAGATAAGAAATTTGGTCACCATGTTCATCATGAGTTCAGCTCAAATGGATTTTAATTTCAGCATCTATGACTTTGCAGAAATAAATTTATAGTGAAAATTCCATGATCACTACTTTTGGAGGATATATGAGATTTATTTTTATAGAGTTGAGAGGGGAATCTATAGAGAATGTTGGAGGGATTTTAGGAGATTAAAAAATTATTAATTATTGACTATTCAATGACCAAAATCAATGATAAATTCCATGCCACAACCCCATGGGGTTTTCACTAATTGGGGTTACTAACTTCAATCTTGAATAACTTACAAATCGTGAGGAATTACGAGGAGAGCTATATACTGATAGAAATATATTTTTGAGTAGAGTATTCCTATAATTGTTATGAGATGAGAAACCATGACTGATGATGCCCAATGTGCCATGGAAGTTCAGGTTCATTCTTGGTGCTTCTTGGGTTGACATCAATGACAACCTTAGATCATCTTTAGATCAACAATCTCCCCCTTTGGCATTGATGGAAACACAAGTACTCCCCCTACGATTAGGGCACCTATTCCTACTTCCTTCTCTCCCCCTTTGACATAAATGGAAAATGGTAACTCCCCCTAAAACACAACCATCCTACGGACCTATACACACTTCCAATGCCCCTTTGTTTTTTGAATAAGGAAAATATAATGAGAACTTGGGAGAATCCCAAGCTTATGGCGCAGATATTCAAATGCTTCACGAGGTAAAGGTTTAGTGAAGATATCAATGATTTTTATTTTGTACCAACATATTCAAGTTTGATATTCTTTTCAGGGACTTGTTCTCTAACAAAATGATATTTGATCAGAATGTGTTTTGTTTTTGAATGCATGACAGGATTCTTGGAGATGTCGATGGCATTAGTGTTATCACAGAAGATGGAAATAGGCTCATTGAATTGTACTTGAAGATCTTGCAAAGTTTGTTTCATCCAAAGGACTTTAGTACAACAAGTTTTCGCTACAATGTATTCTGCTTCCACTGTAGATAACGAGATTGAGGTTTTCTTTTTGCTGAACCATGATACGAGACAACCACCTAGATAGAATGTTGCTCCACTAGTACTCTTATGATCATCAATGCTTCCTACCCAATATGCATTTGTAAAGGCTTGAATAATGAAATTATTTCCCTTGGAATACCACAAGCCATATTTTGTTGTGCCCTTTAGATATCGAATAATTATTTTGACATCAATATACTGTGATTCTTTTGGTGCTGCATGGAATCTTGCTACTTGTCCAAATGCATGCATAACATCTAGTCGGGAGGTTGTTACATATAGAAGACTACCAATCATAGATCTGTACAATCTCTGATCCACATCCTTAGATGAGTTGTCTATGCTCAATTTGGAACCTGTTACCATCGAAGTAAGGACGTGTTTGCAATCTGCCATTTTGAATTTCTTGAGCATTTCCTTGATGTACTTGGATTCACATATAAATATTCCTTTCTTTGTTGAGATATTTGAAACACTAATAAGTATGTCAACTCACCAAGTAAAGACATCTCAAACTCACTTTGCATCTTTGTAGGAAAGTTCTTACTTAGTCGATCATCATTGCTACCAAAGATTAAATAGTCCACATATACCTCAACAATTGTTAAATTATCTTTATCTATTTGTACATAAAGATTGCTATCAACAGTACCTTTCTTGAACCCTTGTTGACATAGATATCCATCAAGATGAGCATACCATGCTTTGGGAGCCTGCTTGATACCATACAAAGCCTTCTTTAACCTGCAAACGTAGTCTTCTTTTTCTGGTAGTACAAAACCTTCAAGTTGTTCAATGTAAACTTCTTCTTCTAATTCTCCATTTAGAAATACTGACTTAACATCCATTTGGTAGACTTTTATTTTTCTTGAACATGCATAGGTGAGAAACATCCTAATAGATTCCATTCTGGCAACGAGAGAAAATGTTTCTTCAAAATTGATTCCTTACACCTGTGCATATCCTTTGTAGACTAATCTTGCCTTGTTCCTGGTAACCTGTAATCCTTTGACTATTTTTCTTCCCCTGAACCTTTAATGAAACTACCATATTGTTCAAATTACCTTCCTTTCAACAAGCCAAATTATTCAAAATAGTGAGTCACCTAATGGGCCATCTTAACTTGAGTCATTATCTGAAGCAACTGCTAATTCCTCATGACCTTTTTCTTTTACAAATATTGAAAGCATAACTACTGAAACCTTGTTATCTGCTTTATCTTCCTGTACCTATTTCCTTTTCCAAACCTTCTTATTCCTGCAATCTCAAGCCATGTGCCCATAGTTATGACACTTGAAGCATTAAATGTTGTCCATAGGTGATTCCATCTTATATCTGCAACTGCAAGAGCTATTTCCATAGTTATGGCATTTGAAACATTCAATATTTGGCCCATCTAGCACATATTATCTTTTGACAAAATCATCATGGAACCTGTCTCGTGATCTTGCAAACTTCCTTTTAGGGTTTTGTAGATAATGATTGTCCATGTCAAAAACTTCACAATCCCTAACCATATGTCCATAGTTAGCACATAAAAAGAAATAACTATTAAATAAACGAACATACTTGGAAGATTTTTTATTCTTCTTTGGAGGCGATGTTGTAGTTTGTTGTGGTCCTTTGTTCTTGATTTCTTTGGACTTGGAACATTCTTCTTTGGCTTTTCACTTTGATCAACTTCCTTCTTAGAATCGTCTTTCGAAGATGTGGAGCTTGTACCCTCATCAACTAGACCTTTACCATCTTTAATTGCCTTCATTTTTGCTTCTTCATTTGTCTTATCTTGTAATGTTCTTTTTGAAATCCCTTGAGTTTGTTGATATCATCACGGGTTGCATCAAGTTATTCTTTATTTTGAACAAGATCTTCTTGAAACCATATTTTTCAAGATCTTCCTTCTTTTTTCTACCTCCTCAACCTGTAGCTTGAGAAGAGTGGTCTTCTCTACTTCTCTGTTGAGAACTTGTATCTGTTCCTTTTGCTTCTCATTTTCAATCCCGAGTCCACTTATTTATATTGAAGATGTTTCTAATTCCTTTTTCTTTTGGTCAACAACAGATATGTATCTTTGATCAGATTCCTTCCTTTCAATTTATGATTCCTGCATATGTTGTGTGATCCTACTAATATCTGAAAATGTTGTGTTGAGTTCTTGTTGCTTCTGTTGGACTTACCCCTTGAGGTCTCGTGTCACTATATTATTGATTACTTCCAACTCCATTGAGCTGTTGGCATAGTTTTGGACAATGTTTCTCTTCTTCACTTCCTTACACAGTGAGACTACTTCAGATTCTAATGCTTCCCTTTCTCGGTTTCTTTCTTCCAACTTCTTTTGAAGTGACTCTTCAATACATTTTTGTTCTTCAACTTCAATTTTGAGACCTTGAACTTGTTCTTCAAGAGTATTGGAATGGATCTTCTCAACCTTGAGCTCTTTTATAAGCTTGATTTCCTACTTAGAAAATTTTTCTATAGTCAACCCTTCTTCTTCGCTGTTTGATACCTCTTATTTATTGTGCTTGGCCATAAACAATACTCTCTCATTGGCTTCTTCTTCACTGTCACTACCTTCATCAGATGATGAGATATCTTCTTTAGAGAGAAAGTTCCTTTTGAATCCTTTCTTCTTACAAAATTTTAGTTTTTTTCGTAAAGTAAGCATATTCTCCATTTGAAAAACATTCTTCATCATCTTCATTTTCTTCACACTTGCAGGTGTAGGTCTTTTCCTTTGAAGGTTGTTTCTCCTTATTGGTTTTCTTAGATGAAACAAATGCGGTTTCTAGATGCGAAGTACCCTTGTTGGCTTAGTGGGGCCTGACCCAAGTTTAGAAGTGATTTAGCCAAGCAAATCATGGAACTATTGGCCCTTTTGGCAACAGTCTGTAGAGCATGGATTGAGGTCTCACCTGAAGTAGTATGGGAGGGTGCTAGAACTAGGTTTCCACACCCTAGGGATGTTTGATATGAGGTGATGTGTACGTGGTCCAACCTTCACACTTACTGCGCTACGCGCACTAGCAGGCACCCGCACCTTGCGATACTATCTTCATGTAGTTCTAGCCGCAGCGCGACCCATGTTATTTACCCAAGTATTCCTTAATTAGGCTTCGTTAGTTGATTACTTAGATTATTTTCATATATGAGCATTCATACAAGTATTTATCAATTTCGCGTAGTAAATAAACAGAGTACAAGTAACGCATAACATCAAAACACAGATTCAAGAACAGATGCACAGAGTAAACGTCTCTTTATTAACTTTCAATCCCAAGTATAGACCTGACCCTGTCCTGCGCACTCAGTTGTAGGGGTCTGCGCATTCAGCTGCAAACTCTTCTAGGCCTCTGCGCACTCAGCTACAAAGCCTCTTCCTACTACTATGACCTAGTACGCTTCAGATCCAACTCTAACCTTGAACCATGCCTTTGCTATTCTATCTATCCTTTTGTTTTTACACTTAGAGCCTCACTCTATTTATACAATCCCATCGTCTACAGACCATGGGTAGGCTGACACAACTTTACATTAAATTACAATATTTTATGGTGAATAGCCCTATGACTCATCCTAGACTTCGCGCTCCACACCTGAAATTCGTGGAGTCTTATAATATAATTGACCAAAACCTGGGCTTTGAGCCCCAAAACATGCTGCGAGGGATCCCATGCCCAGAAAGTCCCCAACACAATCATTGTGACTCATCCCAAGTCACTCTGCTGGTGCGGCGATCTTGGCACAGAGCCCCTCCAACTAGTCCTTCGTATCCCAGAGGTTGGCGACACACTGATCTGCAATCCACTGGATCTGCTCCATTCCTGCTTATGAATCATCTGCATCTGACTCATGTCTCTTCTTTGGTACCGGCTTCTGGTGCTTGTGTTTATAGTCGCATGCCCTTGTCCGACTCCTCTAGTTGCGAAGACTGTGCCGCATTTGGTTAGTGAAGTAGCTGGCCCACTTGTATAGAGTTTCAAGCGACTACCGTTTACTTTGTCAAGGAAGGGTTCACCATTTAGTTTACCTAACTGGATGGCACCTTCATTTGTAACCTCCTTAACCACGTAAGGTCCCAGCTAGTGCATTCTAAATTTTCCCGAGAATTTGTCAAATTTATTGTCATACATCAGTACTATGTTTTTGACTTTAAAGGTGCGCAACTTGATATGACAATCATGCTAGGCCTTTTCGCATTGTTTTTGTACCTCTTGATGAAATCTCGCTAGAAATCGTTCTTCCTCAAGTTCTTCTAATTACGTGAGCCTCTCTTCCAAGGCTACGCAATCCGACATGCCTGTGAGTGCTGCTATTCGTAGACTAGGTACAATGTATTCCATTGGTATGATAGCTTCCACGCCATAGACTAGCCGGAAAGGAGTCTGACCCGTCAATTTTTTGCACGTGGTCTTGTACACCCGCAATATGGTAGGTATGCACAGGTCCCAGTCGCTTCGTTGCACATTACATAGTTTGGTCAGCGCAGTTTCCAATATTTTGTTGAATGCCTCTACTGTCCCATTAGCTTGCGGGTGGTACGGTGTACTTTGCCAATGATACACCTGGAACTCCTCTGTGAGCGCGTTGATGGTTTTGTTCAAGAAGTGTGTTCCACAATCACTCATTAAGATTATTGGGCAACCAAATCGTGTCAACACGTTGTCGAACAGAAACTTCGTAGTTGTCGCGACTGTGCAGTCCTTTACTGGCTGCATTTCCACCCATCGTGTCAAGTACTCCGTCGCGATGATGATGTAGGGTGCACCCATATTTCCTGGAGGTTTGATTGGTCCCACGAAGTCAATTGCCCATTTTTCAAATCACTGTAGTGTCATTTGTGGATTTAGTGGCATCTCGTCCCTTCGCGATGGTTTTCTAGTCCTTTGACATATGTCACAGGCCTAACAGTGTGCTTTCGAATCTTGGTGCAATGTTGGCCACCATAACCCAGCATGAAGAATCTTTCGTGTAGTCACACGGCCTGCATAGTGGCCTCCTGTAGCACCCCCATGTGCTTCCGCAAGGATCTGAACTCGTTCAAATTCAGGTAGATATCGTCGTAATATCTCATCGTTTCCCATTTTGTAGAGGTGCCCTGCGATGAAAAAAAGTCCACCGCCTGCACCACCAATTCCTTGTTCTATTGGACTGAGTATTCCTTTGGTGTAGTCCCTGTGGTTAAAAAATGGATTATATTTTTGAAATGGCCATCCAGGACACTCATTGCGAAGAGCTGTTCATCAAGTAGTCCCTCCTCCAAATTTGTTGGCTCTTCACTTGTCTTAATCCATGACAAGTGATCTAGTCCTACATTTAGGCATCCCAGCTTGACGATGACCTCAAAGTCATATTCTTAAAATAGTAACAATGATATGCAAATGTGCCCCCCCAACACAGGCTTGTTCACCAGGTATTTTAACGTGGAATGATTGGTATACATCTTGAAATGTCCGCCAAGTAAATAGTGTCAATATGTTTAGAACGCGCACACCATTGCCATCCCTTCGTGCTCAGTAGTACAATAGTTCTTTTTGGATTTGGACAATCTCTGACTCGCAAATGCGATCGGGTGATCCATGCCTTCCACACCTTCCTACATGAGTACGACTCCCAACACAATACACGACGCATCAACATGTACATGAAACTCCTCGTCCCATTTCAAGAAGACCAGGATGGGAGCGGATGCCAATTTCTCCTTGAGGACATCCAAACTTTTCATGCAATCATCATTCCAACAATACGTAGCATCCTTCTACAATATTTTTCTGTTGGCGCTGTTATTTGGGCATAGCTCTTGATAAACTTCCTATAGTAGCCAGTGTGGCCCAAAGTAGTGCGTAATTGTTTGACACCACGTGGTGTTTCCAGATTCAGAATAACAACAATCTTCACAGGGTCCACCATCAAGCCTTTCTTGCAGACCACATGGCCCAACAGGTTTCCAAAGGGAATGAGGAAGGTGCACTTTTTAAGGTTCAACACAATCTAGTGTCAGCGGCAAGTATCCAACATCAAATGTAAGCTCACTACATGGTGTTTAACTAATCCAAAGATAGTCCAATCATCTAGATAGACCTCCAAGAACTTGTGGATGTATTCTTTGAACGCCTCTATCACTATGCATGAAAATATTTTTGGCACATTCTTCAGTCCAAAGGGCATAACGGTGTATTGAAAATAGCCCCATTCTATTGCGAAAGTGTTTTTTCTCCTATCTTTTGGCACGATCTTGATCTGATGGTACCCTGAGAAGCCACCCATGAATGAGTAAGCTTCCTAGCCACCAACATTCTCCAATACTTCATCTGTGAATGGTGTCAGGAATGAATTGTGAACACAGGCATCGTTAAGCTTCCTGAGGTCCATGCATATTCTTATTTCGCGTTTCTGTTTTTTTTCTACACTACCATAGGACTCACCCAATCAGATTCTTCCACTGGTTCAATAATTCTAGCTGTGAGCATTTTGTCTAATTCATCGTGGACCTTTTCTTTATACTTTGGGTTCAAGCGATAAGGCCACTGCTTAACTGGCTTCACATCTGATTTTAGATTGATCTTCATCATCCCTAAGTCGCTAATGATCCCTTTTAAGTCCGTGATTTTGGTCGGGAATAAGTATTGGTATTCGCGGAGTAACTCAGCAACCTTATCTACCATAGCATCATCCCAATAGACCCCAAGTGTCGCATACTTCGGCTTTTCTTCTGTGCCAATGTTTACCTGCTTTGTTTTTAGTGGTGCAGTGATGTTAGGATCCTCAATTGTTGGTCCTCGAACCTCGCAACAGCCTTCGGTTTCTGGAATATTAATATTTCGGGGGTCGTCATCATCCTCCTTCACCTGCATGTTATAAAATTCTAGGACACTACTTAACTGGGTTGCCCATACTGGTTGAAGCATTTCCAGTGGCTCCTGTGGTAATTTGAAGATGGTGGCTTTTAGTGCTTGCAGCGTATTGTCAATAGTATCTGACCACCGGTCTTCAAATGTGATTGTTAACAAGAATCCCTCGCGCAAGACATCCCATTCACCTGTACCATGCACCAATTCATGGGTATGACGTCTAGGGTATGGTAGAATAGGTGTACCCATTCAGGCTGTGGTTCGTCCCCGTAGACCTTGGTCCATTTCACAAGGTGCGTGCATGGGTCTTCTCATCCATCATATTTGTTTTCCAACAATAGTTGCAGTTTCCCAAATCGTAGGTGCATCATCCTTTTGCATCCGTGCCAGTCCTCAAAATTTCCTTGATGTGTACCCCACCATCATGCGAGTGTTGCACGCAGGGCCCACTTGAACACTTCCAACCGCTGTTGTTCCGGTAATGCGCTTTCAAATTTGCTTAGGAATTCCTCCACTGTTGTCAATCCATCATATATCAACAACTCTCTTGACTCCATTTTCATGCAATGTAGTGATCGAACCATCATGTTGCAATTCAACGTTGTGACTTCATTCAACCGATTCTGCCATCGCTCTACTTCTTCATTTGAATCCAAAGTGCAGGAGCTTTTGCGTTCCCATGAGATCCTCCCATCTACAGTTAGATTCACCCAATCCTAGTCTTGTGCAGTTATCTTGTAAATACAATCAAGATCATTGTCACTATCATTGTTGTGCACTAGTTCAGTGTAGCACACTCCTTCGGCTGGGTCTAGTGGGACTACTATGTGTACTGACTTTTTTATCGAAGATCATTTTTCACTTCTTCAGGTTGATGACTCTGTTCATATCAGTGGCCCATTCTATTCCTAACAGCGTAGGATAGGGATTTTTGTCATCGACAATCTCTATTACTTCAAAATATGCCTGCGCACTCGCGCCTTCAGTATCAACTGTTACCCCTTGTAACCTCCCCATAGGAAAAATCTTCTATTGGTTCACCATTCGTAATTGAATATGGGACCATTATAACATGGGCCTGCCCATGCATTCCCATGTCTACTTCGGTAACACATTCACATCCAAACCTAGATCTAGGATTACCTGATCCATTTCATACTCACCAATTTGTGCAGTCAACCTCATTTCCCTTCTAGTGTGCAATGCATGCTTCCCTAATTTCTAGACTAGGTATGGTTCTCCTAACCCTGCGTACCTGGTGATCAGCTCCTATAGTCCTTTAAATGCCTTGTTGTCATGCAGCAGTTTCATGCATGTCTCCAGAACGGTAGTGAGCATTGAAGGATCCATTGTTGACTCTTGTTGATCCTTACTCCCTGAAGTGGAGGCCTCCGCGAGCTCTTCTTAGCTTCCATGAATGTCTCCTTCGCGTGTTCTATGTCAAACATGGGTTCCTTTGCAGAAGCCTTGCGAACCCACATACTTTCCTCCAGCTGGTTCCTTGTATCCTCTCCCATGACCATACCTCTTCTGAGCATCATGTTTACATTTGGGTCCTTTTCGCTTGGCTTAGACCTCATCATTTGTATATTCTAAGTCGAGGGAGGCTGGAATACCCCTTTTTCACTCATCATTGTGATCAACGTAGGACAATATATTATTTCATGATAAAACTAAGCACAATACGAATAGGATATCCTCATCGGGTTGGTATAATCGCGGGCATAGTGCCTTGGTCCTTCGCAATTGTAACAAATTAATTATCTGTGGCCCCTTCCTGGCCCCATTCCACCTCATCCTCAACCTCGCCCTTGAAATCTTGTGTGAGCCATCGCCACATCTGGGTCGACAGCTCACATTTCGGTTTGAAGCCTATAGGTAGGGGTCCGATCCATCATTAGCTCGTAACTGCGGCAAGTGCACTCATCATGGCCTACCGACCTGCAAAAATTACAAAACAATTGCTAGGGTGTCTGTGTATACTTATGAAACAAATGAAAATTATCCGTCATGTGTTTCCCTCCTATCTGACAAATTGCGCACGGTAAAGCAGCTGCCGCACTTGGCACTTCTTGTGCCTCCAGTCTCAATCACATTGGCCCTCCTCCTGCCAAGTAGTTCGTGAACACTGAATAGTGATCCTTGTCATAGCCTTAGCCTTTGCATTTTATACACCATACTTCCTCATGCGCCTTTGGCCGCAGTGCCCTATCCTACTTCAAACTTTGCATTTCCAAACACCGATTCTATAGTTGCATGTGGAGTTGTTGAACTCCCAACCCAAGGTCTTGTATCAGGGTCTCATGTAATCTCATTGTCATTTCCAATGCCTCAGCTTGGGTGGAAAGTTTCTATTATGGCAGTGCCATCCTCAAGTGCAGTGTCAGAGATGCTACAAACCATGCACAATGTTGTCCATCTGTTAATGTCATATTGGCTTGGCAGATCTTACTATTCATCCGTTGATCCAGATCCTAGGGAATCTCACCCAGGAGCATCACGATTTCTTTAAACCAAGTGATTGATTGTGTTTCTAACTTTGGCCTGCTAAATTCCCTGTTCAGCACGTTTTGGATCTCTACTATCGTTGCATTTGGGTGGTCGTTAGAGTGCTTGATATACCATGTTAATGCGTGATCCTGTAGCGTGCTCACCAATGTAGCCTTCTTAATATTATCTTCCATGACACCTTGTGCTTCCCATACTACTCTTACCACGAACCAGAATTGGTCTGGATCTTCATTCCCTACTCCTTTGAATACTGGTAGTTTAATCGTGCTTGCCATACTAAACTGTGGAGGTGGTGGAGGTGGAGTGGGTGGAGATGGAGGTTAGGGAGGTAAAGCAGGTGGCGGTGTGGGTGGGGTGGGTAACTGCAGAATGCGCTACCTTATCAAACTAACCGTGCTTCTCGGAGAGATCTTAGTGAACTCTTCCTCGCTCTCTCATGGGGGTGAAATTAAGGGACTTTTTCTAATTCTTCGCTACTTTTGTAGATCTTCTCGCTCCGCGCAGTCCCAAATATTAATGTAATCGCATGACCCTTTTTTCACACAATAGCATCTTAATCCAAGTATTCAACGATTTAATATACTTAACTTGCGGTCCTTTGAGAAAGCATCGTTTTGCCTTGCTGTAGCTCATGGTCGTGTCTACCACAAACTCAGTGATAAATCCCCCTATTATCCGGTCGAGCCAATGGTCCACAGCTCGCGCGATCTTATCTTCTGATGCTTCTAGTCTGCTCACTAATTCTAGAGTCCACGTTATTGGTTAGTCAAGCCTACACCTTCCCTGGCTGTCAGCTAAGTTCGCGATCCACTCATACAACTCAAAAGGAAAGGATGTAAAGAAAATATCATGGATTTCTGTATACACGTAGCACTCCAACCACTTTTTCTTAGATACATGTGGAGTTCTATTTTCTTGTGTTGCAAACTCATAAATCTTCTTGTCCAACCACTCTCCAATTTCCTTCTTTGTTGGGTTCCAGTGGCATGACATCAAACATCCCTTATGGAGATCTTGGTCCTGGCAATGGAACCATTTGTTGGCTTAGTGGGGCCTTACCAAGGTTTAGAAGTGATTTAGCCAAGCAAATCCTAGTACTACTAGCCCTTTCGAAAATAGTCCATGGAGCACAGACTGAGATCTCACCCAAGGTAGTATGGGAGGGTGCTAGAACCAAGTTTCCACACCCTGGGGATGTATGATATGAAGTGATGTGTATGTGGTCCAACCTTTGCACTTACTGCACTACGTGCACCAGTGGGCATGCCACGCCTTGTGATACTGTCTTCACGCAATTCTATCCATAGCGCGACCCGTGTTATTTACCCAAGTGTTCCTTTATTATGCTTTATTAACTGATTACTTAGATTATTTTCATATATGAGCATTCATACAAGTATTTATCAGTTGCACGCAGTAAATAAACAGAGTATAAGTAATGCATACCATCAAAGTACAGATTCAAGAACAGATGCACAGAGTAAACTTCTCTTTATTAACTTTCAATCCCAAGTACATACCTGACACCGCCCTACGCACTCAGCTGTAGGTGTCCGCACACTCAGCTTCAGACTCTTCTAGGCCTTTGCGCACTCAGCTACAGAACCTCTTCCTACTATGACCCAGTATGCTTTAGATCCAACTCTAAACTTGAACCATGCCTTCACTATTCTATCTATCCTTTTCTTTTTACACTTAGAGCCTCACTCTATTTACACAATCCCATGGTCCGTGGACCATGGGTAGGCTGACACAACTTTACATTAAATTACAATATTTTAGGGCGGACAACCCTATGACTCATCCTAGACTTCACACTCCGCGCCCCCAATTCGCAGAGTCTTACAATATAATTGACCAAAACTTGGGCTTTGAGCCCCAAAACATGCTGTGGGGGATCCCATGCCCAACAACCCTCATATGCTATGAGAACTCCATGTAATTCCTTTTTGCTGAGTTTGGCCATATTTTCACTGTATTCTAAGACTGATACCTTTGGGTTGAGTCTTCCTTGTAACGTTCTAAGAATCTTTCATATAATAGTCTTCTCATCAACGAGTTCTCCCAATCCTTCTAGAGTGTTGGTTATTTCATCAATGTGTTGGAAGTATGCAACAATGTTGTCATCTTCTTTCATTCTGAGTTGCTCAAATTTTGCTATGTAGATTTTAAGCTTTGCTTCTTTGCCATTTGAGTCACCTGCATATATATTCTCAGGCTTATCCCATACATTTTTGGCAGTTTTACAACCCAACAGCTTATGATAAGCAGATTCAATAAGTCCATTAATAATAATATTCTTTGCTTTTGCATCATTTACCGAATTATTCTTACCTTGTTCATACGTGGTTGGTGTGGATCCATTTTGAATAGTGTCCCATACTTTGTAACCTTGCACCAAGAGATAGACCTTCATTCTTCCTTTCTAGAGTGCATAGTTATTTTCATTGAACAAAGGTACACCATTCTTGGTATGCTCCATGATCTCCTTCCAGTTGTTAAATTGCTATTGAAGGAACCAAGCACTGATACCAATTGTTGGAAATACTAAGTGGGGAGGGGGTGAATTAGTATTCCTTTCAATTAGTATTATTATTAATCTTTCATAGCATTAGTTAATCTTCAATTATTATCAGTTTTTATACAATGATAGAAGTAAGCAAAAGGAACACAAATGCACACAGTTTTTAAGGTGGAAACCCCCTCCGAGACAAAAACCACCTGAAAGCTTTTCTAATAATTATTTAATCTTCAAATCCAATTTAAAACAAAGCTCCAACTTCCTAGAATCTAGAAAATAATTCTTCTCTAGCTCCCATTGGATGGCCACTCCAACGCCCGAGATTCTTCAGTAGTCAACTGAACGGATGCCCCAACACCCAATGTGCTACAACTCACCCTAGCACCACCCTACCACCATGACGAAGAATAAAAGAAGAATGGACTCCCGTACCAGGGAAATGGTCCAATTTACAATGATATAGAATGATGTAGAAGAAGAAGACACACCAGACCATAACCCCAACTATGACACAACCACCTAATGATGATCATAGACCTCCTGACACTACCTCTTCAACTCTTGGTAGATAGACACTTGTACAAATTTTACAATGACTCTGTACAATGATACTTTTACAATATGACTGTATGCAATGTTGCCCACTTGACGACTTCATGTGGTGAACATCTTGATGTTTTCCTGCACCTTGATTGTTGCTTTTTTCATGCTACCCTTTCTCACTCTTCAGAACATTAGATTATGCATTGAGCCTTCTCTTGATGAATATATAATACCTGCAACATGTCTTCAAGGAAATACCCATGACATGATAATAGCAAAACTTACCTCATCCTATAGAGCATGTGTCAGTGCTAAACAAAAACAACAAATTAGAATACAAATAACCTAATGCGATTAAGAGATGAACATGCATATATAAAAGATACTTAACTAGAGCTTACCTCTGTTACATCATTTTGTTGCACCTTTCTCTTTTCTACGTTAGAAAGTCTGGTCCTTTGCAGCCCTTGACAACACTTGATCTAGGTTTTTTTCTTTCCTTCTAGGAGCACGATATTGAATCTGATGTATCTTTGTTATTTCAGATCCCCAGTATGTGATATTTGGTCCTGTAGTAGCCTGCTGAGTCTTCTTTCCAATGCCATAGGTATAATCCAATTTGGATTCTTCAAGGAAAATTTATGCCCAATCTCTCACAATGACCTAATTATGGACTAGTTCAGTAGAACGAACTTGTACAGGTACCACGTGTCACTATTTTCTCTTTTGGCTCTGAAATTGATACAAAAAAAACTATAGTCCGTGCATTATCTGCCACTTTTTATAGAATTCCAATCCATTTCTCAGAGAGAGTTATGATGATTTTCCCAAGGTCACCTCTTTGAGATGAAATTTGGGAGTTTGCAAAACCCATAACTTCCACAGATCATGTTGGCTTACATGGGCCTAACTCAGGTTCGGAAGAATTATTTAGCCAAACAAATCCCACAGCTACTGGCCCTTCCAACAATAGTCTATGGGGTGCAGACTAAACGAGGCAACAGGGGAGGGTGATAGAACCAGGTTTACCCTTGGTATGTCTGGATGTGTTCTAGAGGGTTCGCACACCGTTTCACAACGTCGTACTAGCCTGTTTCACGCAGATCCAAACCCGGAACAATCCCTAATAGTTATTAGCGCACTGTTTACAGATCTAATCTATGTGATGAAGTATTACTTAGAAAGGTCTTTAAGCAAACATTTATTAGCTTTACTCAGTTCACATACTTATATTAACCACAAATTCACATGTATTCAAAACTGTAAGCATATGTGCATAGATCGAACAGTGATATCAACCATAAAAAAAGATAGATCTGTGATATTTTAGATTAACATAGAATTATCAAAGCAACGTATCTTTATTTAATTTCTTCACCAATACATCGAGATTTGCCCTACACACTTAGCTACAGGGGTCCACGCACATAGCTGTTGACTCTTCCAAGCCTCTGTGTACACAGCTGCAGAGCCTCTATCCACTACCCACACTCTTGACTTAGACTACAGATGCTTATAGATTGCTCTCCTCAAAAACCCATTACATTAAGATCATATCAAAAACTTAGCTACCTCTACCCATAGAGCCTCGCTCTATTTATACTTTTCCATGGACCATGATCCACGGGCAGACAAACTCAAGTTACATTTATTTACAGTATTTTTGGGTGAACTACCCTTTGACTTCGACCTACTACAAATCACACTCTGTTCTTCACGCAGAATATTTACCTTCACCTTTCCTAAACTTGCAGGTTTCGTGCCCCATGACCATTGCATGGGGCTTCTGCTACCCAACAGTCCTCCAACACAATCATTGTGACTCATCCTGAGTCACTCAGCTGCTATGGGAATCTTTACATAGAGGTTAGTCAACAACTTTTGCATGTTGCCTGTCTCGATAACAAATTCGGATGCGAGCCTCTATACCTTTTCCGCGGAAGTATCCGTATCACTTGTAGCTACTTGCTCTGTCGCACATACTGCCTGCATCTCTTTGACCTTGCCTTCAATGGTTGTAGATACACTAAATGATTCATCGAGCCAGGGTTGGATATGATCTTTAAGAACTGCCTCCTATTGCCGCACCGCATCAACTTGGGCTTTGAATGCCTGGGCCTCCTTCATTTTGGCTAACCGTTGTGTGATAGCGACCATTTGTGTAGTGCCATGGGTGGTTTCATAGGCCTGCAACAACTCCTGTGCCTCAGTTTCTACTCGCTGTATGGTTGGGTCCTCCTGGAGGGAAGTGAGTATCCCGAGTGACTGACCGAGCATTTGCAAACAACACTATTCATTGTTTCTAGTCTAGCTACAACTTCCCCATGGCGGCGTTCCCATTTGGCTAGAGGTGTGGTCAGTTGGGCCTTGAGACGAAGCTCTACAACCTATAACATTAGTTCTCCTTGGGTCCTTGTAGCCTCTGCTTGGGCTATACGAAAACAGGCTGCCATGTGCTAAATCTTGGTAGATGGTGGGAGGTCCCTGGGGATGGCTAGCTCGAGGACCATACCACATGCCTCCGTCACAGCTTGTTCTACCTCTCAGTATTGTGCAGCCAACTCACCATTATGGAGAGTGATCTATTCTATCTTTTCCTTTTGTTCTATCAAGATGTGGAACGCATGGCCTTCCCTAGTGCAAAATTCCTGAGTTATTCCCTCTTGCATTAGGTACAGTACATCTCTAGACAAGGCAACTAGATTTAATTCCCAAATTCCTTCGTTTCCTGTGGCTGGCGCTTGGACAACACTTGGTGGCAAAGAGAGGATGTGTGGTGTGTGTGTGCTGACCATCTGCTCGGCAACAACTGTGTCTTCTGCAGGCTTGCAAGTGACCTAGCCCGGGGGTCACTCTTGTAAGGCCTGTAGTTGTGCTTTGATCTCCCCCAATACAATTGTTTACGTAGTGATTAGCTCGGGAAATGCACTAGTGATAACATTTCTTTTGGGCTGGCTAATGTCCAAGAATTCTTATTCTAGAGCTTTCACTGTTTTGGACTTTTTCTGGGCGGTCAGTGATTCCTTGGTGTGCGACCGCTTGAGGTGGTCCTATGTCTCTGTTTCTTGTCGGGGGTCCTGTTCCAAATCCATTCCATGATCTTTTGGTTTCCCTGTTGTTATCAAGCTCATGGTAGCCTCCTGCTACAAAGTAGTTTGTTGTTCCTGACATGCTTTTCTGCCAATTGAGTGAGCCACTCCTGGCGTTCCTTCTTCTGCTGTTGTGCGGCCAAGTGGTCAAGAACGGTCTTGTCTGGGGTGTGCCATTCCAAAGGCTAGGCTGCTAATACTGCATAAATGGCATCATTTGTTGCAAGGAATGGGAGTGTGACCCACGATTGCTTGGAATCCTTTCGAGCACGGATATATACGTGATGCATTTCTGCTTTGAACTCGGCCGTGCTTTGAAAACTATTGTAAATTGTGGGAGTGGTCTTCGAGCAATCCGCGTTTGTATCTTTCCTTCCATGGAGGTCCAAAATGACTGGATCACGGATATGCTTGCCATATCCTTTGTATCCCAGAGCGAAAGATACCATGCTGCTTCAGGTAGACTATCCTCAACGTTGAGAAATTGTCTCTCCTGTGGCAAGTCACCTGTAACCAGAAGGATTGATAAGAGCAACCATGCATAATGAAAGGTCTTACCTTTATCCTGTGCTTCTTGAAAATTGGTCAGAAATTCGTTGCATAAAATTTTTTCCCAATTGAACTAAACCTCCTCGGCACACTACCCTACCAATGCGATGACAGGGCGAGCACCTCATTCGTGCAACACTCTCTCATAAGTTTAGCAGCTAGTAGCTGAGTGGCGACTTGTACTGTCCGGTCACTAATGCTTGCGATGACATACCCCCACTTTCCTTTATCCAAATGGTACTTTGCCTTCACTGTTTCGACGAGGCCTCCCTCACTACTGGTTCCTGTGATGTTGGCGGGGTTATTCCCTTTATACAGCAGGTGTGTAATCTGGTGGATTAGATCGGCTATGATCGAGATTGGTTCTTCCAACCAGAGATATCCATCGTGGATGAGACCTAGCAACTGTCAGATCACAAAGATGGTGATGGTCATGCGGTGATAGTGAGGTATCCACCTGAGATTTAGTATTTCAGCCCTCTCCATACCTAGTAACCATTTCTACAGAAATAACATGTCTTCGACTAGGTTGGGGAACTTGTCGCTATCTGCAAGTTTCCAATCTTTGAATTTGAGGCTGGGAATGTGCCCCATTGGTAACCCTTTGAACCTTATATCATCCAAAGGAAGAGGGATCTGGAGCATAGTTTTTGCAGCGTCTACATCTTTCCATATCTTGGTCATCCCGATCCATGGAGAAAGATACGGGGGTAATGACGAGAATTGGAATGCAGGTTCTTCTTCCTCTGCCTGTGTGTCAATCTGATCGATCAGGTCTTGCAGATCGTCATCCTCCTCAGCAGGTTCGGTGGTTACTTCGTTGCCTTTGTCAACTGTCAAGCATTTGTTAAATCTTGGGGATGCCCAAACTATTCCCATCTTCTACTTGTTCTGCCTGGTTCGCGGGGTATGTGGTGACTTTGGGAACTTATGGAACTTGAGTCACATCTACGGGTTCTTCGTTATTCAGCTGCATTTCTTCTGCGACCCGTGCTTAGGTTCTTGCCATAGTACTCATGTAGTGCCTGGTAGTCGTGTACTTGCTACTTTTTACTCGTTCAAAGCGCCAAAAAATCAAGTGCCAGCCACAACCTATGAGATTTGAAAAAATTCCTTCCCTCCATTTCCACTTCATTAGTGGCGTCGATTTGGCAGATCTTTTTGTATCTCGTCTGGGACTTCCACCTTAATATCCTACCACCCACTCCCTTCTGATGTGATTGGACCTTCCTATCAGGGCCCCTGTGGCTAGCATCATCTTTTGACTTTCCCCCCTGGTAGCACTATCCTTGGGGCACAGCTGCAAGCTTGGGGACTACCTAGTTTGGTAAAGAATCCTTTTGTTGTGCCGATTTTTTGCAAACTGGTTTATAGTCCCACGCCTTATTTCAACTGCCCGAGGTGCTAAGACTATAGTTTCTACTGCTAGTCAGGTGCTCGCACCTTTGGTGCGAGTTCGGCTTGTCAGTGGCAGCCCGAGCTACAAGAACCTCTCAAGCATCTGGGCAGCCGATCAGGGGGTAATGTCCTTCCATGAGTGCTGGTGCAGCCATGATATCAGGGTTGCAGCTTGTTCCTAGTCTATTCCACTAGATTCGTCCCTTCGTAGCGCACATGTCTTCCTTAGCCATAACCTCAGTGTATTGATGTTGCGGGATGTATGGCTACTCTATCTTTTTTGAGCTACCTTCTGTCGTCTATTATAGGCCCAGTGAACCTGTGGTATCCGTAACTTCCTTGAGCCCCTTCTAACCCTAACGCCAGTCGCTGGTGCACTGGTCAGTTGGGGTGGCTGTGAACTATTAATTCTAAGCTGATTGGAGGTCTGCCCCTCAGATACCTGTCACTTGTGTTGGTAGTGAATGCTTACTCCATTTCGCTCTCCCCACCATGCGCGCACCTGCCTTCAACATCTACACCCTTTCCTTCACATCTTCGGAGCTACACGCTTTCCTAAAGCAGTGATTGCATGGGATGCTTGCGTGGATATCTCCGATTGTTCCTTTTCCCCTATTGTCACCATCCTGTTGCAATTGAGTGTGGTCACTTCATGCAGTCGGTTATGCCATCGTTCAATTTCCTCATTGGAGTTCGACTTGCAAGAACTATCACGGTCCTAAGAGAGTCTACCATCCACTATTGGATTTACTTTGTCCTGACCTTGTGCTGTAATCTTGTAGATACAGTCCAACTCACTGTCACTGCCTTCGTCGCACACGGCCTCGGTATATCGCAATCCTTTTGTTGGGTCCGATGGGACCACTACGCAGAGAGATTTATTTTCGAAGATCATTTTTCATTTCTTGAGATTGATGGCTCCATTCATATCTGTTGCCCAATCCATCCATAACAGTGCAGGATATGGGTTACCATCATCCACAATTTCGATAACCTCAAAGTCGGTTTGGGTGCTGGCGTCATCGATGTCTACTATAACTCTGTGTAGGTGTCCCATAGGTAGAATCTTCTACTGGTTGGCCATCCTTAGTTGAATTGGTGACCATTTCAGTGGAGGCCTGCCCATGCATTCCCAAGTCTGCTTTGGTAAGACAATTGCGTCAGACCCTAAATCTAAAATGACCTAATCCATCTCATAGTCTTTGATCTGGACTGTTAGTCGCATTTCCCACCCAGTACGCAAACATGTTTTCCTAATTTTTGGATCATTCGCGGTTCATCCGCTCCTGTGCACCGATTTATCAATTCTTGTAGCCCCTTTACTGCTTTAGCATCCCTCAGTAAGTTCATACGAGTTTCCAATAAGGTGGTTAGCATAGATGTATCCTTCTTTGATCCTAATTGGTTCTTACTCCCTGACGTAGAAGCTTTCACGAAGCTCTTCTTGGCTTCCATAAAGGTTTCCTTTGCACACTCCGAATCAAAATCAGCTTGTTTTGGAGGGGCCTTACAAACCCATGCATCCATCTTTGGCTGTTTTCCCTTATCTTCTCATGCGGTCTCACCACTCTGGAGCATCATATTTATAGTCAGCTCCTCCGCACAGGGTTCAGCCTTCATCATCTGGACGTTCTGAGTGGGGTTGGCCAGAAGCACCTCCTTTTTTCACATATGAGTGATCAACGTGGGGAAATCGACTGCTTCGTGGTCAAATTGGTAGCAGTAAAGACAACAGGCTTTGGTCAGGTTCGTGCAATCCTGCACATAATGCCCCAACCCTCCACAATTGTAGCAAATTACTTGTCCTCGTCCCCGTCTAGGTCCCATGCCTCCACGACCCTGTCCTCGCCCCTAGTACCCTTCCCGTACGAATGGTGTGGTGGGGTCCTACCCGCGCACCTTTGTTTGCATCCTATAAGTAGGTGTTTGATCCATCAACATTTGGTAATTGTGCAATTTCTTTCCTTGTGGCCTACCGTTCTGCAGAAGTTACAAAATAAATGTTAAGGAGGGGGTTGTCATAATTTTGGCAAGAGTTGACAATTGTCCATGGCATGCTTTCCTCCCACTTCACAGATTGCACACCAGAGTGCGAGCACCATGCTTGGCCCAGCCTGTAGCTTTGGTCGCAACGTTATTGGTCCCCCTCCTGCCACATGGTTCGTAAAGATTGGACAATGGTCTTTGTCGTGGCCTGGTCCCTTGCATTTGATACACCATACTTCTTCCCATACCTCGGTCCTAGGTGCCTATCCGTGTTTCAAGCTTTGCATCTCTAGGCATAAGTTATGTATTTGCACTTGGATTTGTTGTACTTCCAACCCTGGGTCCTGTATTGGGGTTTCGTGTAGCCACATTGCTGCCTTTAGTGCTTTAGCTTGGGTTGAGATCTTTTGCTGCGACAGAGTTGATCTCAGATATGGTGTTAATGATGTGATAAACCAAGCACAGTGTTACTCATCTATTAGCGTCATGTTGGCCTCGCAGATGGAACTTTTCAACCTCTAATGTAAATCCCATGGGGTTTCACTAGGTATCATTACAATTTCGTTGAACCCAATAATTGACTGTGCTTCTGACTTGGGTCGCCCAAATTCCTTATTTAGTGCTTCCTGGATTGCTACCAATCCTTCATTTGGATGGTCACTTGAATATTTCATGTACCAGGTCAATGTGTGGTCCTATAACGTGCTCACTGAGGTAGCCTTCTTGATGTTATTATTTGTGATGCCCTAAGCGTCCCATACAGACTTGATCACAAACTAGAACCAGCCGATTCCTCATTTCCTCCACCTTTAAATGTTGGCAGCTAGACTGAACTTTCCATCCTGACTCTTGATGGTAGTGGGGTTAGTGATGGATTTGGGGTTGGAGTAGATGGATTCGATGTAGGCGATGCGAGGGGTGGTGTGGATGGAGGTGGTATTAGTGGGAAGCGCTCCCTGATCAACCGAACCAAACTTCCTGGTGAGAACCCTGCGAGCTCCTCCTTGCTTTCCTAGGAAATAGAAGCTAAAGGACTATTCTCTATTCCTCCCATTCTGCAGTAACCTCTTCCGCTCCACGTTACTCCAAACATCAATAAATGCGCATAATCTGTTTTCCAAACAACAACATCTTAATCCAAATATTCAATGATTTGATATACCTACCCTGAGGTCCTTGAAGAAACCGCCTTTCTACCTTGCTATAGCTCACAGTTGTATCTATTGCGAACTTAGTAATAAATCCTCCTCTTACCCGATCCAGCCAATGATTTACTGCGTGCTTGAGTTTATCTTCTGTGACTTCTAGCCTGCGCACTAGTTCCGGGGTCCACATAATAGGCTGGTCCAATCTACACCTTCCCACACTGTCAGCTAGCCTCGCGATCCATTCGTGAATATCTGTGTATATATAGCGATCCAACCAGGATTCCTCCAATATTTGCGGATTTCTGTTTTCCTGAACTGCGAATTCGTGGAGTTTCAAATCCCACCATTCTTTAATCTCCTTCTTTGTAGGGTTCCAGCATCGCACCATTAGACACCCCTTAGGCAAATCCTAGTCCTATAAACGGAACCATTTGTTGGCTTATATGGGCCTAACCCAGGTTCGGAAGAATTATTTAGCCCAACAAATCCCATAGCTACTGGTCCTTTTGGCAATAGTCTGCAGGGCGTGGACTGAGGTCTCACCCGAGGTAGTAGGGGAGGGTGCTAGAACTAGGTTTCCACACCCTTGGGATGTCTGGATGTGATCTGGAGGGTTCGCGCACCATTTCGCAGCATCACACTGGCTTGTTTCATGCAGATCTAAACCCGGAACAATCTCTACTAGTTATTAGCGCGTTGTTTACAAATCTAATCTATGTGATGAAGTATTACTTAGAAAGGTCTTTAAGCAAACATTTATTAGCTTTACTTAGTTTGCGTACGTAGATTAACCACAGATTCACATGTATTCAAAACTGTAAGCATATGTGCATAGATCGAACAGTGATATCAACCATACAAAAAGCTAGATCTGCGATATTTCAGATTAACACAGAATTATCAAAGCAACTTATCTTTATTTACTTTCTTCACCAATACATCCAGATCTTCCCTACGCACTCAACTGCAATGATATGTGCACATAGCTAGGGACTCTTCTAGGCCTCTATGCACACAACTACAGAGCCTCTATCCACTACCCACACTCTCGACTCGGACTACAGACGCTTATAGATTGTTCTCCTAAAAAACCCATTACATTAAGATCATATCCAAAACTTAGCTACCTCTAGCCATAGAGCCTTGCTTTATTTATACTTTTCCATGGACCGTGATCCACGGGCGGGCCGAATCAAATTACATTTATTTACATTATTTTTGGGCGGACTACCCTTTGGCTTCGACTTACTACAGATTGCACTTCATGCTTCGCACGGAATCTTTACCTTCGCCTTTCCCAAACTTGCGGGCTTCGTGCCCCATGACTATTACACAGGGTTTCCGCTACCCAACAGATCATATCTCCGACAATATAGCTAACCAAGATCATAAATTTGGTCACGACGTTCGTCAGGATTTCAGCTCAAATGGGTTTTAAATTCAACATCTAAGACTTTGTAGAAATAAAGTTAAAGCGAAAATGCCATGATCGCTACTTTTGGAGGATATATGAGATTTCTTTTTATAGAGTTGAAAGAGGCTTCTATAGAGAATGTTGGAGGGATTTTAGGAGCTTAAAAAATGATTAATTATTGATTATTCAATGACCAAAATCAATGATAAATTCCATCCCAAAACCCCATGGGTTTTTATCCCACTAATTGGGGTTACTAACTTCAATCTTGAATAACTTACAAACCGTCAGGAACTATGAGGAGAGCTATATACCGATAGATATATATTTTTGAGTAGAGTATTCCTATAATGGTTATAAGATGAGAAACAATGAATGATCATGCCCAATGTGCCATGGAATCTCAGGGTGATCCTTGGTGCTACTTGGGCTAACATCAATGACAACCTCAGATCATCTTTAGATCAACAGACACATCGGTGGGACTTGGCTGCGAGACTACTAGAGGCCTTGTGGGCCTATCACACAACTTGGCAAAATACTACTGGATATTATACATACCAACTTGTATTTGGAAAAGAATCTATCTTTCCTATTGAATTTGAAGTAAATACTCTCATAACAACCCAGGAAGTTGGATTGCATGTGATGGAGGCCCAAACTAAACAACTTCAACAAATAAATGAATTGGATGAGGCTAGGGGTGATTTTAGGGGTGAATGTTCGCCCTTTGGTGAAATTTAGGGGTTTTAAATTTTAGTGGGCGAATATTTTGTATCATAGTACATTTTTACAAATCACCTCAAATAGCCCACCTTATTTTAAGGGAGAGAGTAAAAAAGGTAAATTTAGCCCTTGAAATTAGGAGTTACAACCTTCCATTCGACCATTCTCAAGAATAGGTTTTATTTAAGTGAATCCATTGGCCCATTTTCAAGAATAGGTTTTATTTAAGTGAATCCTATGGGCCAGAGGCCCAAATACCATCTTTATAAAAGAGGTATGATAAATTAATAAAAATAAATGAGGGGTATGGTAAATAAATAAAGCATAATTAATAAAAATATAAATAAATGAGAGGTATGGTAAATAAATAAAGCATTTTTTATATTTACTCCATAAATCACCTTATATACATACAAGGGTGTAAACAAATAAAAATATAAGTAAAGTGGAGGTATGGTAAATAAATAAAACGTTTTTTAATACTTACTCAAAAGGTATGGTAAATAAATAAAAATATAAATAAACTAGACGTATCGTAATTAAATAAAACCTCTTTTTATATTTAGTCCATAACCTCGTTTTATTTATGAAGGCTCAAGAAAGAGGTTTTATTTAAGTGAATCCTATGGGCCAAATACCATATTTGTAAAACAGGTATGGTAAATTAATAAAAATATAAATAAACGAGAGGTATGGTAAACAAATAAAACATTTTTTTATATTTACTCCATAAGTCACCTTATATTTACGAACACTCAAAAAATGCGTTATATTTAGGTGAAACCCATGGGCAAAATACTATGGGACAAATACCATGGGCTAGATTATTATTAATACCATGCAAAAGAACATTATTAACCCCCCTAATATTAGTATTAATAAAAATAAAAATGGCACATGGTATTCACCCATGGTATTCACCAAAATGGCACATGGTATTGACCCATGGTATTCGCCTGGAATGTAGCCTATTTAAATGGGGGAATTAAACACGCATAGATCCATCTTTACTCTGGATCTACTAACCCCCCGAGAGGTATCAA
>APFE030728345.1:83032-103237 GCA_000404065.3 Pinus taeda
TGACACCCCTCAGCAACAAAGGCATCCCCTTGAAGCCAAAACAACTCTAATACTAAATGTAGGTTTTAACCCCGTACAGAAATTACCTGCATACGAATTCTAGAACACAAAAAATAAACAATGTGAGAGCATAACACATAAAACACATATACATAGATATTTTCCCTTGGATCCCAAAACCAGGACTACCAGCTTGATTTTTCATTATATTTCTTTAAATTTTACAATACATATTTATACATGTTGAAGCATCCAATACCATGGACCAAAAAACCATCGCGTCCAAAACCATGGACCGAAAACCATCGCATCTAGAATCACGTGCAAAAAAGATGCATAAAACCATAGGTAGGTCCACCCAACCTAATATAGGGTCTAAAACCAAAATTTTCTAGGGCGTTGGCCCAGACCCCATAGAGTGGGGTTACCTACACCCCTCAAACCTCCTGTGACTCCCCACGGTACGTAATCGGGGAAATGAAGGGGGGGCTCTGCCCCCCCTTCTAACTCCCCAGTTAACTATGTGGGCTAGTCGTGGAAAGAATATAACACAACCCAACAACTTTGGGGGTCAAAGGGAATTAGTTCCCTCTATGAATGAGTCCCTTAAGAGAGAGGCCCATGTAGAGGAAACCCTCAGGGATGGAAATAAACCAGAAGTTATTGTTCCATTGGAGTCCTTGGAGAAGGAAGCCCCTACAGAAGAAACCCTGGAGGATGAAAATCCACCAGGGGTTACTGTTTTAATGAAGTCCCCAAAGGATGAGGCCCATGTAGAAGAAGACCTTGAGAAAGAAAATCACTCAGGAGATAATGTTCGATTGGTGTCCCCTGAGAGAGAAGCCCAAGTAGAAGAAGACCTCGAAGGTGAGAATCAATCGAGAGGTACTATTCCATTGGAACATAACCCTGATATTGGCACAACTCCTCCTGAACCTGAAATAAACACAGTTGTGTCACCACCAATCAGAAATCCCACTACGAAGAAAACGTACAAGGACAAATTGAGGAGGCTGACTAAGAAATACAGGAAACATAATAAAACAATCAAGCAATTGAGAGAGTGGTTAAAGGAAGTAGTTAGGGTTCAGAAACTTAAAGTGGAATTGGAAACTGTAGGGACCCAAATAGAACAATGTTCTTTGGAGGATATTGAAACTCATACTGAGAGTCCTTTTGTTTGTTCAATAGGGATCCAAACAAAGCAATGTCCTCTGGAGAATATTGAGACTCAGACTGAAGGTTCTTGCGTTTGCTCAAGGGAGACCCAAACGAACTTTCCACCACAAATGTTGTTGTCCAAACCAATTCTAAGGAGAATGCTCAGGTAGACTGCTATATGCCCCAAGGAACAGTGGAAGTTGTTGTTCAAACCGATTTTGAGGAGAATGCTCAAGCAGATTGTTGTATGTCTTAAGAAATAGTTGAAGCTACTATTCAAATTGATTCAATGATAACACATTATAGTGAAACTCAGGCAAAGGAAACCTCTCATTATTTTCCTCTGGTAAGGGAAGTTCTTATCATGAAATTACAAAATAAATTAACAAATACTCAATAGGCGTTGGCTCAACATAAGAAGAAGTAGTACTGTTACAGGTAAACTAGGATTTGCGGATGAAATTCGAGGCACTTATTGTAAAAGAAGATGAGAAATTTTCCAACTTCAAATATGAGCAAAAGAAATTAGAGAAAGCACAAGCCAAGCTGCAAAAGGCCAAGGAGCAAATGGAAATTATTTATTCTCTTTACTGAAGCTTTGTCTTGTCGATCACCTGCCACCAGTTATGCACTATTCTTGTTAGAAAGATACCTCTTGCTGAAACTTAAAGCTGTCAGGGTTGGTAAGTTAGTGGAATTCAAGACCACCCTAGACTTTATCAAATGTTTTATGGAACAAAATGAATAGGTACAGTTCCTTTTGTGTGAATTATACATGCACAATTGTTTCTTGGAGGATGAACTGGATAGTAATCCTCACCCCTTCATTGGGGATATTCAATTTCAAGCTTTTCTCTCTTTTGGTACCAATCAGGTTAAATGGGCTAAAGCCTATAACACTTTTCAAAAAATGGAATATGGTATAGATTTATGGGTCAGGGGAGAACCCACGAAACCATTACATATTTTTTTCCATCATAAAAAATTCATGAAACAAAAAGGATTCATGGCTCAATTAGGACCACTCCATATAGATATCATACAGGCAGGAAATGAATACTTTCAGGAAATTAAGGAGGAAGCCTTGTCAGCAGCAAGACAAAGATGGGAATCTTCCACTAACAATGTCAAGAACAGGGAGCCATTTGGGTATAGAAATTTCAAAGTTGCTACTACTCACCTACACAGATAAAACAATATGGTCCTAAGCATGGGCCCTAACTAGATAGGATGATGCTATAGATGTCCTATTATCCAATACCCTCCTGATGGATATTACAGTGATTATAATTTGCCAGATTAAAGTGTAAACAAGGCTTTTGCAATACTTAAACAAAAAAACGGTTTTAGGCTTTATAAGGAATAAGTTTATCTTGCTTATTCTTTAACACAACTGCACCTCGATCATCTTATTGCATGAGGACATGCAAAAAGGTAAGCATCAGAGTATGTTGAGTTGTGGAAAAGGTAATTTTTATCCTCATATTAACTTAATTAATCATTTTCCTCTATTTGTTTATCCTTGTTTTAGGAATAAATATAGAAGAAACAATTGTAGAAGCTGGATAAAATCGATCATTAACGAATTGGGTAAATATGGGCATGAAAAATAACTTTCACTATCTTTATATGCAGGAACATGAATTGAATGGTTGTTGTTCAAATGATGGAACAATAATGACTAAGAAAAGAAAAAGGACAATGTCTCGATTATGAAGTTCAATGGAAGACTAGGAGAACCAAGTCTCTTCTGTGATGAAATCAGATTGTTGGTTGCGTGATCCAAAAATGGATCTTGGTTAAACCTCTAAGTCTAAAAGACTTCATGCAAGAGGTAAAAGGTGCCAAATGGCACAAATCCTTTGTAAATCAGAGGAAAATGAAAAGTGTAGGCTACTCTTAGAAATAGTCTCATTGCAGAGATCTCCTCATTTTGAATCCAACACAACTTGAATGGGCGAAAATGGACTTCGGATGAAGGAGTTATTATAAAATGAAAATTGCCCAATGTCCTTAGAAAAGGAGGCAATTTCATTAAATTTTGAACTATATTGAAAAAATTGATTTTAGTATAGGCTCACGGGCCAATCCATAGCTGACATGTGGTAGGTTGGGATTGGGCCACGTGGCCTAGTTTGATTGGTCAAAGAGGAAATATCGCATCGCAATTATTTAAAAGGGAAGGACCTTGGGTCATCAACGACTGTGATAAGTGATTGTCGCTTTATCGCATCGCACAGATCCATGGGAGGAATTAACAAAGGCCGAGGCTGAAGCGACTTGCGATTTCTATTGCTGATATTGGCAGATCACTGTTGGTGATCCCAAAAGGGAAGGACCCCAGGCCTAGCGATATGCGATATGTGATCAGCCAGACCCGATGGGGTGATAAGCTAGATTTTATATATTTTCAAATCCGCCGAAAGGTAGTTTTATATGTATTTCCGCATATTTTATTGTATTTCAAAATACAAAGGAGCAGGCCAACTGCGATATGCGATGGCGATCCCTAGGTGGACCCGATGGCACTATAAGTCTAATATATTGGGTTTTATGCATATTTACCATGTTTTCACAACGTTCTCTGTGTAAATAGAGAATGACTGTTACTAAGGAATTTAAAGCGTTGATTGCCCTTCCGTGCAAAACAAATGGCCACCATACCTTGGGGCATTATCAATGACTCTTAAATGCCCCAGAAGGAAGGTGAAGGGATAGCAACCGAGATCCAGAGAGCCCGAGAGCTGAAATGAACAGATAAGCGCCAATGGGCTTAAAAATCTGTTCCATGATGGAAGTAGTGGTTGGCTAAGTTTGAGAGCACGATTAAGAGGTATAAGCAGGTAGCGTGGAGGCAGAGGAAGCTCTTAAAGTGCAGAGGGGCTTGGACGCTGAGAATTTTCCAAGAGGGTAGTCCACAACGTGAAGTGAATGCATGAGCAGAGTTGGAGCACTGAGGAACCCATTGGGAAGATCAGTGTGTCAGAGCGCTTGATAGGAGATAGCCACTAGAGGTTGGGGAGGCAGAACCAGAGTGCTTAATAGAGCAAAGCCACCAGAGGTTGGAGACAGTGCATAAATACTTCAGTGAAGTATCAGATAGCAAAGAGACCGAATGATCGAGCTATTGCTGGTGTTGTTTGAATTGAAGACAGAAGAAGGAGTCTAGAGACAATAAATAATTCTGAGAGAGTCAGAGAAGCTAGAAGCTCAAAGGAGCTCAAGCATTGATAGAAAGAATTAGTCCAGAGAATCTTAGATCTATTTACAACTAAAGGACAACCAGGGGTAAGATGGTATTATGAGCCCATTGGTTCATTTGTAAACCATATGGAGTTGAGTCGTGGACTTGTAAAAGAATTCAGCCATAATCCCAAAGAGCCTAATCAAGTTGATTAGAGCTCAAGGAGACATAGCCCAAGATATCAGGGTGAACTCCATATTACATTGTTGTGTCATATGTTTGTTTTACTACTGCATTATACACTATTACATGCATTTATATATATGTTCAAGCACATTTCAATATCAAAATACACAGTAGATTTTAAAAGCACATAACAACCAATAATAAAAACAAGCATATGCCTATACTTCAAAGCATTTCTTAATTCCGCATTAGTTAATCAAATAGACTTGGCAAAATTCAAGCTTTGGAAGTGGGAGAGGTTCTTGTAAGATAGAAAAGAAGCCTAAGAGCCCCATTTTCAAATCATTGTGAAATCCTCAGGGTCTCCTGATCCTGAGGATTTTCTTCTACACCTTTGTCTTTCCTTGGTTATATAAAGCCAACAGGCAAAATGAACAACTAGCTAGAAATTTTCAGATTGTAACTATTCATTTTTGACATAGATTACTCTCATTACTATGACACTGTAACTCTATTATCAAGTTTAATGAAGAAGACTGTGTCTTACCTATAATCACATTCCGAGTGTCTTTCAGCATTGAATTCTAGAGACTTTGGGCCCAATTGATAGGAGATTTACTTCTTTAATTGTGTCATATTTATTTATGTTTACTCTTGCAATTGTTTATTTTTATTTCATGAAATTAGAGTTATTGTGATTGTTGTGAGTATTGATTGTTACTATTTAGTTTTGTTGTCCAAAATAAATTCTAGATCTTGCTGTGTTTGACATCTGCGTGTTAATATTGACTGAATTTATCAGGTTAGTTTAAGTATTTGACTGTTGTTCGTTCTGAAGTAGTGTTATCAGAGAACTTAAGCTTACAGTTGATTTCTTTCCATTAGATTTTCAAATAGTTACTTGATGTTAATTTGTTGTAGATTTCCTTCATGTTGAATGAATTATTGTCTGTACTAGTTCAATTTGCTAAGAGTGATTCCTTTTACTTGCATTTGAATTCAATTCTTTGCATAATAGATTAAAGTAGATTTGAAAATTCTTTAAATATTTCTTTCATAATTTTTTTGGATTGAACTTCGAGAATTAGAAATTAATCATTGCAACGATTCTAAATCATTTCATTATGAATTAGCCTTTGAATTCACTTGCATAGACAATGATGAACACTCTTGAAATAAACATACTTTCCTTGGTTTGACAACTAATGTAGGTATTAAGGTTGCTTATAATAGTCATCTTAGTGCAACAACAATAGACTTTTATATTGAGTTGGTTCCACGAGGAGCTCCAACATCAAAAGAACCTTACAGGATGAGCACACCTGAGTTGGTAGAGTTGAAGCTACAGTTGAAGGAAATTTTGGAAAAGGGATACATTAGGCCAAGTGTATCACCTTGGGTCTCACTTGTCTTATTTGTGAAGAACAAAGATGGTACTCTTCGACTGACTATAGGAAGTTGAATAAAGTAACCATCAAGAACATGTATCTGTTACTGAGGATTGATGACTTGTTTGATCAGTTGAAGGGAGCAACAATGTTCTCGAAGATTGATCTGAGATATGGATATCATCAGGTACACATCAAGGAGGATGACATTTACAAGACAACATTTTAGACCAGGTATGTGAATTATGAGTTTTTTGTAGTTCCATTCGTTTTGACTAATGCTCCAGCTACATTTATGTGCTTGATGAATAGTTGTTAGAAAATTATATATTACAGAGCAATGGAACACATAAAATATTGCAGAAATATAAACACACAAAACACATAAAACAAGAGAGACATAGATATACGTGGTTCACCTAATTTGGGCTACGTCCATGGAGAAACAACCAACCCTTCCTTTTATATTATCCAGCAAACTGAAGAGATGCAACCTACAACAGATCCACTGTAATTCCCTCTTCTCTCTTGCTCAATCTCCTCTCTCTTCTCGCTTAGAATACAAATCTACATAGACACAATACAATTCCCTCATATATAGCGAGGGGGTTGCCTTCTAGGGAAAAAAACCCTAAATTAAACATAACTTCTACCGTTAGATCTCTGCCTAATGAACGACCCAGATTGACTAAAAAATTACAACATTTTACAAGGCAATTTCACATCTATTTTTGGCTTCGGGGCCGCTGCCCCCAATCCCCTTGCCAGGGGTGGGCTCCCAAAGGTCATAGCTGCCTCCCCGCCCCGAACCCCCCTTGCAACGTATATTTTACGGGCGGCATTGCTACCATGTTACGAACTGGGGTCCAATGTGGTGATACCTCTAAATAAAGAAGATAATCAGGCTCCACACCCAACAATCTCCCACTTGGACACTGATTATAGTAACTCCACTACTGCTTCATTTGTTGGACAATGACTCCACTTTGGACTTGGTTGTTTCTCATCTTCTTCATCATACTTAAAGACCAATTGCAACTGAGCAGATTCTTAGTTTCTCACTGGTTACAACTTTTGTTAACATATTTGCCGGATTCTGGCTAGTGTGTATCTTTTCTAGCTTCAACTATCCATCTTCCAACGCTGACCATATGAAATAGTACTTGAGCTGTATATGTTTAGTCTTGGAATGAAATGCATAATTCTTTGCAAGATGTATGGCACTATGGCTGTCACTGTATAACATGCCCAATTACTTCTTCTTACCCAATTCATCCAGAAACCTTTGTAACCAAATCATTTCTTTAGTAGCCTCTGTAGCAGCAACATACTCTGCTTCCATTGTTGAGAGTGCAACAACACTTTGTAGTTTTGAGACCCAACTGACAGTTGTTCCACCTATAGTAAACACATACCCTATTGTGCTCCTCTTGTTATCTCTATCACCTTCCATATTTGCATCAACATATCCTTGTAGAGAAATGTTTGAACCACCAAAGCAGAATGTTTGATTTGTGGTACCTCTCAAATACTTGAGAATCCACTTCACCACCATCCAATGCTATTTTCCTACATTGTTCATGTACCTTCTTACAACTCCCACTGCATGTGCAATATCAGGCCTTATGCAGAGCATTGCATACATTAAGCTTCCAACTGCTGATGCATATGGAACTTTAGACATGTGAGCCATTTCTTCTTGAGTCTTGGGACACTCCTCCTTACTTAATTTGAAACTGCTAGCCAAAGGTATACTAATTGGTTCTGCATTCTGCATATTAAACTTTTTCAACACCTTTTCTATTTACTCACTTTGAGGCAATGTTAATTTGTGATTCTTCTCATCTCTATTTATTCTTATACCAAGGATTTGTTTTGTAGCACCCAAATACTTCATTGTAAATGAGCTCGCCAATTTTCTTTTGGGCACATTTATTTCCGGCATGTTAGAACCTACAACAAGCATGTCATCTACATACAATAACAATATAATATAGCTGCCATCATTTTGCCTTTTGAGATAAACACAATGATCAGATTGACATCTAGTATAATCTTGTTCAGACATAAACCTGTCAAATTTTAGATACCACTGCCTTGGAGTCTATTTTAAGCCATACAAGCTCTTCGTCAACCTGCACACTAGTTTCTCCTTCCCTTTTACCTCATATCCTTATGGTTGCTACATATATATCTCTTCCTCCAAATCCCCATGGAGAAAGGATGTATTTACATCTAACTTCTCAAGATGCAAATATTTAGCTGCTACTAGACTTCAAATAGTTCTGAGTGAAGTCATTTTACAACAGGAGAAAACATCTCATCAAAATATATACCCTTTTTTTGTGCAAACCCTTTCACCACAAGTCTAGCTTTTTACCTTTTTCTACCTCCATATTCTTCCTTCAACTTGCAAACCCATTTAAGTTGCAATGATATTTTACCTGCAGGCAACCTGACTAAGTCCCAAGTCTGGTTATGTGCTAAGAAGTCCATCCCTTCTTTCATGGCTTGCTCCCACTTCTTCCTGGTTTCTACCTGCACTGCTTCTTCATAACATTCTGGTTCACCAGAATCAGTCAATAATACATAATATAATGAAGGAGACTATCATTGAGGGGGTCTACTTTGTAGAAATTCCCATCTGTAGATCACCTGATAATGCAATATACTAAAGCAAAATACTTGATCTACTTCTACAAATAATTATGCAGAAGCTTAATTGAATATGAGAAAGATCAATTGAACACATATAACTGATAAGAAGAAATCAATCACACATAACACAAAAGAAATAACCAGGGGAAAGCCTCAGCCTAAAACCCCAACTCTATATTATCATACAAGTGGAAATATTGTCCAAGTTACAAAAAGAATAAGCTCAAAACCTATCATGTTCTCTCTACAATCAAACAATGAAGCTCATAGTTTGAATAAACAAGTATATATCCACCTCAAGTCCTCCAAGCCCCTATTTCTTTGCGCATTTTTTCTTGGGGTTTAGTGGAGCCACATGTGTGAATTGGCCTCATCACACTTATTGAACAAGAAGAAGTAACAACTCAATTCTCTTGGAAAGAAATCCTTCTGCATGCAAGGAATATTCACCAAGGAATATCCTAGCAACTGATAGTACACTATCCCTCCATCTGACCTCAACTGGGTCTCTTTCTGAACTGACATGCATGAGTTATGTATGAAAGAATATTCAGTTATCTGAAAAGCAACAGTTATATGCAAACATGCATTAACTAACTGAACTTACATTAATTTAAACAAACTGTTTAAATCAATCTAACTGGAGTTGACTCAGTTAACTGAGCCAACTAATTACTATTCAAATTAGAACTCATCCTTATCTCTTTAACTAATGGATAAATTCCTCAATTAATGGAGAAACTATTGCATGTCCTCACATAGACTTCATGTTTGATTTTTCACAACTAATTAACTCACGGTGAATTAATTAATTTATTTTCAAACAACTATTAAGTTCAAATTCGAATTTTACTTCCTATTATAGTTTAGGGACTGACTAAAATAGGAAGGTATCCTAAAATGCTATTTATAGAAAATCTTTTTGTAGCACTTTCACTTTTCATCCATTGTTGCTAAGTTCAACACTAGCTGAACTACTATTTATAGTAGTGCTATTTTTAGCATTTTCTATTTTTATCATTTCTTGTTGCTATCTTCAACACTCCCTCTCAACAAGAAATGGATTATCAGTAACCCCAATCCTGTCTCTGTGGAACTCAAACTTGAATTTTGACAATGCCTTTGTTAAAATATCTGCATCCTATTTCTCGGTCGAAACATACAACAACAACATGATCCTCTTGACCACGTAGTCTCAAAGATGGTGATACCGGATATCAATGTGCTTGAACCTGTCATGAAAAACTGGATTCTCAGAGAGTTTGATGCAACTATAATTATCACAGTAGATCACTGTAGGATCCATCCTCTAACCAAACAATCCCACTAGAATCTTCCGCATCCAAATGGCCTCACATGTAGCTTGACTAGCAGCCATGTATTCAGCCTCTACTAAGCTAAGTGTGACTAATCTCTGTTTCTTGTTGTACCAACAAACTACAGCTGAACCAAGGTTGAAGATTCCTCTAGAAGTGCTCTTCCAGTCTCATGGACTTCACTCCCTCTTTCTGTTTGTACCACAATCCAAACTGAGATGTGCCTCTGAGGTATCTCAGCACATGCTTCGTTACCTTCCAAAACAACTTGGTAGGTGTTGAAGCCCTGAAAATTGTGTCTACAACAAGGGGGATACCCACACGGTTTGGACCTTGAAAGCAACTCCTTTTCCATTTGGGATGGTGGGTTGGACTAGGGATAATGGGACCAGTTTCCCAATTTGTGTGTGTTGGTAAGAATTGATATTTCCTTTTTCTAAAGATTTCTAAGTAAAATGCTTTTAATCTAAGTCTAATTTAAAACATGAAATTGTATTCTAATGAAGAAAAATATTTAATTCTAAAACTAACCCAGGATTCAACTTTTTTACTTATGCGATCTAAAATAATTTATAACAGCAATTGGTAATAAAGATCATTCAATTGCTACAAGAAAAGAATTCAATAAAATGAATTGTTTTGTATAAGAAATTAGCCCAAACAATTGTGAAAAACGTTACGCATAATAAGTCATTCATACATTGAGCAAAAAACAGAATAGTCATCATCGTACAAAAGTGCCAAATGATAATTCAAACATTGAAGCCTTCATATATAAATAACTGAGCATAAAATATTACGTTGACACATAAGCAAAAATCATTAAGAGATAAAAGTACCATTGATAACAAGTCCTACTCATGAGCTTTAGCAATATAGATCTATCTCTTCCTAATTCAACATCTACTGAGAGTACAAAAGTGCATTTCAGTAGCAGTCATTAAACACAAATATCAATAAATCTCGTTCCATTCAGTCATCAAAACCTCATCTGAGGGTGCAGAAGTGCATGTTTTTGACAAATTTTAGGACCCTTCTCTAAATACACGAGAGGGGTTAAAATACTACTTCCTAAATACTAAAAATAGTTTATTACAAAAATATAGGAGGAGGTTTAAATGATCATCCTCCTCTAAGGTAAAAATAAATCAAAACTAAAACTAAATTGAATACGGAATTAACTATCTATGTATCTATTCTATGAGATTGCAAGCATTCAGCATCAGCTTGAGGAGCATCGATTGGCCGACCTCTAATTTTAGTTGCCCTGCGAAAACAAAATTGGCAAGTGCTGGCGCTATTTTCTCGGCAGAGTTTGTAAGGCATTTGGGAGTCATGCATTGACTGTGCAGTTTAACCAAGTATTGCCAGTAAGTATCCCAATTCAACTTGGTTAACTTCTTAATGGACTCTGTCGTTTCCTCAACTTTTTGTTTCTAGTTTGTCTGAAGTTATTGTGCCTTTGGGAGAAATCCTTGTGCAGTCTCTAAAATGAGGTTTTCTTTGTGGAGGTTTTCATTGACATAGTCAATGACGTTGTTTGCTACTGTAGCTGCTTCTTTCGCTCCCTGACCTGTGCATCCAATTTATGGAAAAGCATTTCTTTATGGGCTTCATTGATTTTGAGTGAGCCTGCTTTCTTTCCTTCCTCCAATTCCTGCCATGTCAAATAATCAGAAATTCTCTTATCAATTAAATAATAATCATGTCGCAAGTTGACGACTTAATTGATAATTTTATCCTTTATCTCACAATGGGAATTCCATTGCGATATTCTTTGGCATAATGCCTTTTAATGTTGCAAGAGTTGGTTGTTTTAGGCAAGGGCTTCTGAGACAAACTCTGGAAGCTTGGGATCATCTCTGTGCATTTCAAGCATAGCCTGCATCTGATTTTCTTTTTTTGCCAAATTGTTCTGGTACCATAGCTGCATTTGTTGAAAATCTTGTTGTATCTCTTCTAACTTTTCCTATGCTTCTCGGTTGGCACTGGCTTGCTGTAGCTGTTGCTACAAAATTTGGATTTGTTCCTCTCTATCCTTAAGTAATTGATGTACCTAGGATGCTTTATTTATGGTAGCAGAAGCATAGGCTCCTGTGATCTGAGATAACTTAGTCAGATTTTTAGTAGGGTCAGTGGTAGGGTCTTGGCAAAGGATGTCTAGCTGCTTTGCCTCAGGTGAGAGCACACTATTGATTTTCCTTTTCTTTCTTTGCCTTCTTACCATTGCCTTATGCTACCGACTATAGCATATATCTAGAGGAGGAATTTCCTCTATTTTGAGCATGGTTTCAGATGATGGGGTAATGGGAATATGCTGAATTTATGGAGCATTGTTGACTATTTCCACGATCATATCTGTCATTGTCTGTACTATACTCTCAGATGTCTTCGTGTTCTGCTCCTCAATATTAATCAATTCATTGAATGTTTCCCACTCTTTATCTAGCTTAGTTCTTACTGGATTTGGTGGCTGGATTATAGGAGAGGGAACCTTTACCTATGGTGTAGTCAAGACCTATTGCTCTGGGTGTTCTTTAGATTGGCCAGTGTCTCTAACTAACCCTTCACTTTTATTACGATCTCTTTTGGACTGTTTAGAGCATTTTGGTAATTCTTTTCCAGACTTAGACCTGGACTTGTTTGTACTTGAGCTTCCACTTAAACTGATACTGGGAGTAGGCTCCCTTATTGGTTCCAAGTGTAACTTATCCAAGGGGATGTTAGCTACTCTCCTTTCTCTATACAATTTGAATTCTTGGAATTTTGCTGGGGGAAATTGAATTTGAGCCATGTGCAAAACTTCTTTCAGTGTGCTTTTATGTTAGAAGGCATCATCAAAAAGATCATCTTCTTTGGAAAATACTTTTATCTTGACAGCAGTAGTGAAATTCTTAATGACATCAAAAGGGTCATATTGTCTTCCTGGAAACTTGAAGAGTTGTAGACACAACATATTGTCTACTTTGAATGCATGACCTAAATCAAATAATGAAAAGGTTGCACAAGCCACAGGAAATTGCAGCCAAATGGCCTTCTTCTTATCTTTCAACTCTATGCTCACTCCTCCCACCCCGCAGGTCTAGTAAGCAATCTCTCGAGCCAATAACTTATTAGGAACATATAAGGGTAGGACATGAGGGGAAGCAATGCTCCCAAATACTCTGACATAGGTGAAAATTTCTTCCCCAAACCATCTTGCAACAGGGAGAATGTCAACTTCCGCTTCGAGGGAAAATCTTGGGGCGTCCCTACTATACAACATTCTATACAGAGGCAACATAACTCCATGGAAAATTCTGTAAAAATGCAAGATAAACTTGGAATCCCACAATTCCTTATGATAAATGTGAATGGGCAAGGGATTCTGTGTAGTCCACTTCCAACCCATTAAAGGAAATTTGGAAACATAACATATTACATCCATAACATAAGTAGCTAAATAGAAAGGAGTATAAATCCTTTGAGTAGTAGTTCTTTTGGAACGACAGTTCCAAATAGCCAAAGCTAAATTATCAGACAATATCTGAGCCCAATCCATAATAGTGGCATTAGTGGCTGCATCTAATAGGGGTAGCCACTGAGATGAAAACTTGTTGACGTTGGGCTTTCCAAATAGTCTACATAGCATAGCAGCATCAAGAAATATGTGGAGGAGAGGGAACCAGTACTGTACATACTGTGTATGTCCTTTTTCAATGGTTCTTCCCTTGCTGACCAGTTCTTGGTACATTCTGCCAAATCTTCATTTTCTTTGGCAAACTTCTCCACGAACTGCTTGTTATAGGTTGCATGTGGTTCTGGTAGATGATACATAAGCCTTAAATCTTGTGGAGTGAATGACCCAATGAGGTCTTGGCCTCGAGACTTGAATTGTCTGTCTGTTATATTGACGTTGTCGAGTACCCACTTAACCATGTCTGTGTACGGAAGAATCTTAGTTCTTACCGTTATTTGATGAAGGAATGAACAAGCAAGTTCAGTGATTGATGTCTCAGACGAACTGTGTGAGTCTGCTGTTGCTTGAACCTCCATAACCCTGGGCTTTTCTTCTTCGAGTAGACTGCACATGCCTTCTGAATTAGTTACACCGACATCTCTGTTGCAGGTAGTGTCTATGTATAAGGGCATCATCTCTTTGTCCTCAGTAATTAGAGCTTTTCCCTTCTTTCCCATTACGTTCTGCACACTACTGCGTATATTATTCTGCTTGCCGCTCTTGCAGATTTATAAGTAAGGAATGAATAATGGTAAGAGATAAGGTGATGGGAAAGCTCTTTAATTCTGAAATCATAACAAATATATCACCCTATGTCAAATAACTTTTCGATCAGATTTAAATCTTATCTCATAAATGACCATAAAATAACCATTAAATTGACATTAATGCCCATAACTCGGTATTGGATTACGAGAAATGCTTTATTGGATCATGAGCCTTGCAGATTTGCGATAAAGCAATTTTGTGTTTTGCTTCGCAATATCGAAGATCGCAGTATCGCTAATCCATTTTGTTAACAATCATTTATTTCATTAGGTGGTTGCGAGATGCGATTTGCGAGATGGTTTATCGCATATCCCAGATCGGGATATTTTACCTTAGGTGATACTTGCGTATGAAATTCGTGATGTGTGATAAGTCTTTAAGGCACGCGATCTCGCATCGCATTTTTGCAATTTTGAAAGCTTGTTTATATGATGTTTCCCCATTACCCTTTGCGATGTGATGTTTTATTGTTAAGAGAATGATTTTATTTGGAACTTATCATAAAACTTAAGTTTTTTAGGTTTTGCAGGTATTTTCCTAAGTTTATGATAACATGTTTTATTCAAAGGGAAATATAGTGCTAGTTTTTATTTTTTAGAAGGATTCCCATTTATTTAGATTTATTACTAAAACTAAATAAAAAGAGGGGTTGTTGTTGGCCACAACAATTGGTGATTCACTAGGAAGAACCAATTATCTCTGATTATTTTTTGAACTTTCTAAACTTCCAAAACAGAATTTTTTTAAGGAAAATCAAACCTTATTATAGAAATATAAAGTGCATCATGCTTTCAGCTCTTAATGGTAGTTTGTTTCTCCTGTGTTAACTTTGATTATTTACTTCTCAAAGCTAATCATTGTATTTACATCAGCCACTACTTAGTTTATAAAGATAAAAACAAAGACTTCTGTGTAGATCAATTTTAAGTATGATCATTGTTTGAAGGTAGAGTCTCTGCTGCAAGTGGGAATTCATAGCCTCGATAGGATTACCTGTTACCCAACAATGATCTTGTATCCTACTTGGAGAAATATACAATTTTCAAAGATAAATCCATATCCACACTTGTTGTTTTTTGTTTTCTTTTAATTCTTAAAGAACAATGGCTTGGTTTGGTAGCCAAATTATGACAGTGCCATTCACTTGATTTATAACTTTACTGAAGAAGCTGGCTTGTGATGAGACCCCTTGTCTTTTGATTGCAACAATATTGAGTCATTGCCCTATTTTGGTATGCAGTTTTGGCAATGTCAGCAAGTTATAATATCTATGATCATGATAAGTTGGCTCGTGATGAGACCTCTTATTCTTTAAGCTTATAGTGTATCATTGGATTAGTCCTTGAAACTCGTAATTCCCTAGGTGGGGAGGAAGTCATTGGTTCCTTAAGAATAACTCTGGATGACAATTATAGAGTTTTTTGAAAACAACTTTTCTACAGAGAACCTTCGTTTTGTTATTGATGCTTTTCATCGACTAATATAAAACAAATTCTCACTAAAAGGTTGTTTTTCATCAAAATTCGTAAGGCTAAAACTAGTAGCATTTTCAGGCTTGTGGCATTTGACTGTATCTTTCAATGATAATGATCGATTTATACAAGTGAAAAAAATAAAATCTAAAAGAAACACTAAACTTTTTTGTGAATTACCAAAGTTAACCATTTTCAACCTATTTTATTATCAAAATAAGGCTATAAACAATAATTTACAAAAATAGCAGAGTTCATCTTCTATGGAAAGTATTTTTTAAGGATCTGCCCATTAACAGGTAAAGATTCTTTTTTCCTTGCTAAATCATGCAACATGAAAGTGGATGGACCTATGATTTCAATAATTTGGAATGGGCCAAGCCACATTCGTTGGAATTTAGAATGTTTTCCTTTTTCCTTATGAGCCTTATCCCATTTCAAAACTAAATCTCCAATTTGAAAATCCTTCCTAGATAGCATGCTTGAATTGAAGGAAGCCTTTGCTAATGCTTGATGATGATCATATGTGGTTTTAGCCTGTTCTCGTTGCTCTTTTAGCCTAAGGATTTGCAATTGTCTTAGTTGTAAAGATGAAGTTGGTGTTTCATCGATAAATTGAACTAAGGAAAAAGAAAGAATTACTAGATGAGTTGGGAGAACTACTTCTTTCCCATAAACTAAATTAAAGGGAGAAGTGCCAATGGAAGCCTTTTGGGTTATTTGGTCTGCCCATAAAGCATACATCAAAGATTTGTGGCAATTTTTATGATTCTGATCAATGGTTCACTTAATGATTTTGATTAAGTTTTTATTTGTTAATTCGGCCAACCCATTCCGTTGTGGGTAATAATTGGCAGAATTTAAGCTTAAAACCTCTTTTAAGTGCAAATTCAGTCATAGCATTGCCAGAAAAATATGATGCATTATCAAACATTAAAGCAGAGGGTAAACCAAACTTGGTGATTATGAACTGATATATGAAATCAATGATATGTTCAACATTGGCTGTCTTGAGCGAAACTGCTTCTACCCATTTAGTAAAATAATATGTAGCTATAAGGATATACCTATGTTGTTTAGAAGAGTGAGGAACGATCTCACCTATTATATCCAATCCTCATTGATCAAAAGGTTGATCGATATTGACTGGTTGTAAAGGCAATGATGGTTTCTTTTGTCTCCCAACAGTAGTTTGAAAAACTTGACATTTCCTTACATAGCTATGCGCATCTTTAAATAGTGTAGGCAAATAATATCCTACGCGCAAAATTTTATGTGCTGTAGCATCTCTCGCATAATGTCCTCCTGCTATTCCATCATGGAGTTCTTGCAACACCTTTTTAGCTTCAGATTTCTCAAGACATTGAAGGAGAACATAATCATAATTCATCCTAAAAAGTACATCATTTATAAGTTGATATTGCTTAGCCTTCAATCTTAGGCTCTTTTCTTTGTATAATTCAGATTTGAAGGAGCATATCCGTTCTTTAGATAAAATTTGATATCAGCGTATCTTGATTCAATATCGTTTAAGCTTACCTCATACATTTGTACCTCTTGATTTTGAGATGATATTTCAGAAATAAGTGATGCTCCAACCAATATGTTGTAAAAGCCTTGACCTTTTACAATATTTTCTAGCCTCATCTCAGCGTCGTATTCTTGTAAGGCAGTGACCCAATTTTCTCTCTTTTCACCCACATCTTTATGTACTAAGAGATTTCTTACCGCTGGAAACGTCACTATGATTTTTGTATGGGTTTTAAGAAGAAAGGGTCTAAAGTATTTGATTGCTTTGAAAACAGCATAATCTTGTTTCTCAATGTCAAAATTATTTAATTTAGACCCTTGCAGATTTGACCTAAAGAAGGCAATTGGGGCTTCCGCCTTCTCTTGATTGGCCTAAGCGAGTATCGCAACATATGACTTATCAGAGGAAAATGTATACAAAATAAAAGGATCGAGAAAATTTGGAGTCACTAAAGATGGGGCATTAATAATTGCTTGCTTAATCAAATTGACTGCTTCATATTCCTCTTGGCCCCATTTGAAAAGTGAATTCTTTTTTATCATTGCTTGTAATGGTGACATAATCCTTGAGAAGTCTGGAACAAATCTTTTAACAAAATTAATCTAACCAAGGAAGGATTGCATGGCTTTCTTATTATGTGGCAAGGATATTTTGGAAATTTCCTTAATTCTATCGGGATCAATATGGATTCCAGATTTTGACACTATAAATCCAAGAAGTTTTCCTTCACTTAATGCAAAAGAAGATTTTTTTGGGTTAAGTGAAATCCCATACCTTTGGCAACGTTGGAAGATCTGCTTTAAGTCTCTAAGGTGATTACCAAGTTTTTTAGAATATACTGTTATGTCATCCAAGTATATCACCACTGATTTGTTTATTAATCCCTTGAATGTGATATCCATGGCCCTTTAAAATGTGGCGCCAGCGTTGATTAGACCAAAAGGCATATTTTGATATGCATAAGTACCCCATTTGGTTATGAACGTGGTTTTTAGTTGATCGTCAGGATGGACTAGAACCTATTTGTAGCTAGAGAAACCATCTAAAAAGGACATTAATTCTGATCCTGCAACTACTTGCAATATTTGTTCCATAGGAGGCAGGGGAAAATTATCCTTTTGACAGGCTTTGTGAAAATTTCGAAAGTCAATACAAATCCTAATATCTTCATTTTTCATTCTGACTAGAACCAAATTAGAAACCCATCTAGAATGTCGAACAGGAAAAATAATTTTGGCTTTCAATAATTTATTAAGCTCTGACTTAATCTGACTTTCCAAATTAGGATGGATCTTCCTCAACTTTTGTTGGACAGGTTTTTCATCAGCTATCATTGGGATAGTATGTTGAATGATTGAAGTTTCGTAAGTCTTAAAATCATCACATTTCTAGGCAAAGACACTTTTGTATTGTTTCAGGAGCCGAACATAGGCTAATTTTTCTTCTGGGGCTAGGCCAAGATCTAGGTTGATATTCTGTGGCTTGGTATCCGTTCCTAAATTTACTAATTCATAGTTTAGAGTTGAACTCTAAAGTTTTGAATTGGTAGATCTCTTAAATTGGTCTTTCAAATCATATATGTTTTCCAACTTGACTACAGATTTTGGTATAACATTATTAGTGCTTTCTTGTTGTAACTGCTTGTCATGTTGGTCCTCATCAATTATCTGATTAGTGTCAGATCCTTCTGATGTCAAGAAACTTGCAATATTAGGATCATCGTTGGAAATTCTCCAGTTTGTAACATTATCATGGATGGAGGGCCTAAAGATCAATTCGATTGAGAATCTGTCTGGGCTATAGTCTTCTAAGGGAATGAGCTTGGAAGCTACATTAGCCAAGAGGTCAGCACTAGCATTTTGGAGTCTGGGAATAGGTGAAATATTAAATGTTATAAAATGTTCAGTCAGATCTTGCACTAAAGATTGATAATGCTTCAAATGACCTGATAGACAATGTATAGTATTTCATACGTGCTTAATAATAATCTTAGAGTCTCCGAAGACTTGTAGATACTTGATATCTAATCCAATTGCCTTGTACAGTCCTTGGACTAGAGCTTCATATTATGCACTTTTGTTTGTGCAATCAAACTCGATTCTAGATGTTATCATAGTTTTGTTTCCCTCTGGACTAACTAATACACATCCTGCTCCTGCTCCATCATTAGACTTAGAACCATCAAAAAACAATTTCCAAAATAAAGATTTATTTATAGGACTATCTATAAAATTAACACATTTAAAACTATCTGGTTGAGAAATTTTTTCTACTTGAGACAGAACAAAATGTTCCAGGTAAGGTGAAGTATGAGCATTAAAATTTCCTAAGAAAGAGTCAATAGAATAGTTTCCAATTATATTGTTGCTGTATGCTATAGGTTCGTTTTCTCCTTCCAATTCCATCACTATTTATTTTTGGTGTCTTTCTTGCTCAACCTTTATCTGATTCAGTTTACCATTGTAAGGGAGCCACATATGTGACCAGTTAGTTACAAAGTATCCATGAAGTTTTTCAGACCAATCCCTACTAAGAATCAAGCCATAAAATTTGGGAACGTCTGCAACTAGAATATCAATAAGTTGACATACCTTTGGGTAGATGACAGCCTTATGGTAACTTGATTTAGTTTACCGATTACTTCAACTTGCAATCGGTCTAGCTAAACTATGCGTACTGCAGATTTTTGAGGTTGGACATTTAACTTGGCACATATTGTTTTAGGTAAGGTATTAGATGAAGCTCCTAAATCTACCAAACAATTATGCAAGTTGTTATTGAAAATTTCGTAAGTAAGAAGGAATGGGGGAGTATGGGATCTTGACCTACCTTCGATTAAGGCAATATCATTAGGATCAACTTTATTTGCAATATTAGTTGGAGGTCTTGTCAGGCCAGGGTAACTCCAGAATGAGCGGGAGAAAAACTGATCTATTATTCATTAGCTAACACACATTTATATACACAAACATGACGGATCAATTCATCTTCTTGATGACTGTCCAGTTCACCCATCCGTTTCGGATTAGGTGTCAACATTCC
>APFE030728345.1:107615-119428 GCA_000404065.3 Pinus taeda
TAGGCTTTTCTGGGTCACTGTCGCCTTCTCCGACACACACTCCTTTCCACAGCTCATTGAAAATGAGGGTGTGTTGTACCATCCGGGACCAGTCAGGATAGTTCTCCTTGCCAGTGAGAACTATTCCTATCATAGAGATGATTGAATGCATTCTTGTCCGATACCAGGTGCGGCGTAACAAACGAGGCAACAGACAGCGCTATTATTCGAATTGAAATGCTCCGACCTCCGTAAGGCAGCGTGCGTTGAATGAAAAATGCTTATAGTGCAGTCAATGTCAGAGTAGCGCTCAGGACTGAGCAGCTCTCAGGACAGCAGCAGGAGTTACAACTATTTCTGGGACCTGTGCTCTGATACCATGTCAGGCCAGGGTAACTCCAGAATGAGCGGGAGAAAAACTGATCTATTATTCATTAGCTAACACACATTTATATACACAAACATGATGGATCAGTTCATCTTCTTGATGACTGTCCAGTTCACCCATCCATTTCGGATTAGGTGTCAATAGGTCTTCCCATCTCATGAGAAGCTTGTGAGATTACAGTAGCAGGAAGAGGTGCAACGGGAATTGCATGTAACTCTTTCAAAAGTATCTTTTGTTGATGTTTCAATTTGTTCAATTCATGAAAAGTAATGTTAGCCCTAGTCTTCTTCATATCTTCAACGATATTATACTCCATCTCATCAGAAACAATCAATGTTTTAGATGGAGTTGAGAGAATGGATTGGACTGGGCTTGTTTGATTCGCTTTTGGCGATGATTTCTTACCTGCGACTCTATATTTAGATATCGAGCTTGTGCTCTTCTGTTTAGAACTAGGTTGTGGAGGATTGAGCTGATTTCGACTTTTGGTAGTAACTAGTAGTCTGGAAGGATGAAGTTCCACATTCCTTGTACTTCTACAACTTCGTCTTCATTAGTAGGTTCTTCGTTAGAAACTTCCTTTTCTTCTCCTTCAGATTCTACATTTGTTATAGCATTGGGAGGCATTGAATAAGTTGAGGGATTTTTTCTATAAGGCTTGTAGGGATTTTTTGAGGAAGTCTCTGCTACTTGTTTCTTAATGTCAACCATTTTGTTAGACATGGTTTTTAAGACTTTCTGTAATCCTTCTAAATCAAATGGGTCTTTCGGTTGCTTTCTCTTAGGATCATTTCTAAAAGTAACCTTCTTAGATTTTCTTTCATCGACAACGTTTTTCTTTTCTAAAGCTAAGATACATTTCTCTACTGCTATCGCTTCCTTCATGTTTTCAACCAAGGTTGTCTTGGTAGCCATATCAATGAAAATCGCTATATTTGATGGTAAAGAAGATATGTACCATTCACTTCGAACTTCTTCACTAGGCTTGGAAGCGGTTGGAATTTTATTCAAAAACTTGTTGAAACGCGAGTTAAAATCTTTGATAGGTTCCCTTGATTCAGTCTTTAGATTCGATAGATCATTAATCAGTGTTGTTCTAGATCTATCATCGCCGAACTTAGTCAAGAGTTGCTCTTGGAAGATGTCCCAACTAGTGATGGATCCTGATGGTAATGAAAAATACTAGGATCCGGCTGCTCCTTGTAATGTGTAAGGAAAGAGTCGGACAACAACATCTTCATTAGTAACACCATTTAAATTTATCAATAACATAAAGTTGTTTATGTGTTCTTCTGCTAGCATGCCTGCTTCAAGATTGAACTTAGGTAGCCATTTTTTAGGATGGACTGGTAATTGACTCAAGGGCGTAGGCATTGAGACTGCCCCTAGATTATTCCATGGGTTTTGGGCCATCATTGAACTACTAACAGAGGAAAGCGTAGATGAAGTTTCTTGTGGAAGAGATGAGGATGTTAAAGTTCCAGTACTTTGATGAACAACAATTTGAAGTGTAGGGGTGGGTGGTTGACTTTGCAATGGGGAAGTTGGAATGGATGTTGATGATGAAAGAGTCTCACTATCAGACCCTTGAGGTGACTTCCTTGCTCTTTTCCTTTTAGGTAGAGGTAATTCGGTTGGTTCAATACCAAACTTTTCACTCTGCAATCTGGTTAAAGGATGAGAAGGATTGTATTGTGAAGTCACACTACCTTGAGATATTTCAGACTTTTGCGGTGATATGGAAAATATTTGAAGTTTATGAATCAAATATTCAACTTCAGGAGGTTCAATACTAGATTTCTTTGAAATGTTTGGGTTTGTGGTAGTGGTTGTTGTTTTCTCAACTTCTCTCTTAGGATTTAAAAATTTGGAATGCGATGGAGAAGTCGAGGGAGATGTTGAGGGCGATTTACTCTCAGAATGGTATTTAGATTTGGATTTACTAGCCATTCATAGTTCGGGGCCCTCCTTGTAGTGCAAATATGTTGAAGCCCTGAAAATTAGGACTACAACAAGGGGGACACCCACCCAGTCCAGACCTTGAAAGCAACTCCTTTTCTGTTTGGGATGGTGGATCCGACTGGGGATAATGGGACCAGTTTCCCAATTTGTGTGTGTTGGTAAGAATTGATATTTCCTTTTTCTAAAGATTTTTAAGTAAAATGCTTTTAATCTAAGTCTAATTTAAAACATGCAATTGTATTCTAATGAACAAAAATATTTAATTCTAAAACTAACCTAGGATTCAACTTTTTTACTTATGCAATGTAAAATAATTTCTAACAGCAATTGGTAATAAAGGTCATTCAATTGCTACAAGAAAATAATTCAATAAAAATGAATTGTTTCGTATAAGAAATTAGCTGAAACAATTGTGAAAAACAAATTGCATAATAATTCGTTCATACATTGAGCAAAAAACAGAATAGTCATCACCATACAAAAGTGCCAAATGATAAATCAAAGATTCAAGCTTTCATATATAAATTACTGAGCATAAAATATTACTTTGACACAGAAGCAGAAATCATTAAGAGATAAAAGTATCATTGATAGCAAGTCCTACTCATGAGCTTCAACAATATAGATCTATCTCTTCCTAATTCAACATCTACTAAGAGTACAAAAGTGCATTTCAGTAGCAAACATTAAACACAGATATCAATAAATCTCATTCCATTCATTCATTAAAACCTGCTCTGAGGGTACAGAAGTGCATGTTCTGAAGAAATGTTTTTGACAGATTTTAGGTTCCTTCTCTAAATGCATGAGAGGGGTTAAAATACTACTTCCTAAATACTAAAAATAGTTTATTACAAAAATATAGGAGGAGGTTTAAATGATTGTCCTCATCTAAGGAAAAAATAAATCAAAACTAAAACTAAAACTAAATCTGGAATTAACTATCTATGTATCTTTTATCTGAGATGGCAAGCATTCAACATCGATTTGAGGAGCGTCGGTTGGCCGACCTCCAATTTTAGTTTCCCTGGGAAAAAAGAATTGGCAAGTGCTGGGGATATTTTCTGGGCAGAGTTTGTAAGGCATTTGAGAGTCATGCATTGACTGTGCGGTTTAACCAAGTACTACCAGTAAGTATCCCAATTCAACTTGGTTAACTTCTTAATGGACTCTGCGCTTTCCTCAGCTTTTTGTTTCCATCTTGTCTGCAGTTGTTGTGCCTTTGGGAGAAATCCCAGTGTGGTCTTCGAAATGAGGTTTTCTCTATGGAGGATTTCATTGACACAGTCAATGACGTTGTTTGCCATTGTAGCTACTTCTTCCGTTGCCTGCTCTGCCTTCCTAATCTATGTGTCCCATTTATGGGAAAGCATTTCTTTATGGGCTTCATTGATTCTGAGTGAGCCTTCTTTCTTTCCTTCTTCTGATTCCTGCCAAGTCAAATAATCAGAAATTCTCTTATCAATTAAATCATAATCATGTCGCAAGTCGACAACTTGATTTGTAATTTTATCTCTTATCTCGCAATGGGAATTCCATTGCGATATTCTTTGGCATAATTCCTCTTGATGTTGCAAGAGTTGGTTGTTTAAGGCAAGGGCTTCTGAGACAAACTCTGTGAGCTTGGGATCATCTCTGGATATTTCAAGCATAGCTTGCAACTGATTTTATTTTTCGGCAAAATTGTTCTGGTATCCCAACTGCATTTGTTGAAAAAATTGTTGTAGCTTTTCTAACTTTTCCTCTGCTTCTCGGTTGGCAATAGCTTGTTGTAGCTGTTGCTACAAAATTTGGATTTGTTCCTCTCTATCCTTAAGTAATTATTGTACCTCGGATGCTTTATCAATGGTAGCAGAAGCATAGGCTCCTGTGATCTGAGATAACTTAGTTAGATTTTCAGTAGGGTCAGTGGTAGGGTCTCGCCAAAGGACGTCTAGCCGCTCTGCCTCATGTGAGAGAATGTTGTCGAGTTTCCTTTTCTTTCTTTGCCTTCTTACCACTACCTTCTGCTGCATACTATAGAATACATCTAGAGGAGGATTTTCCTCTATTTTGAGCATGATTTCAGATGATGGGGTAATGGGAATATGCTCAATTTCTGGAGCATTGCTAACTGTTTCCACAATCATATCTATCATTGTCTGTACTGTACCCTCAGATGTCTTCGTGTTCTGCTCCTCAGTATTAATCAATTCATTGAATGTTTCCCTCTCTTTATCCAGCTCAGTTCTTACTGGCTTTGGTGGCTGGATGATGGGAGGGGGAACCTTTACCTGTGGTGTAGTCAAGACCTATTGCTCTGGGCGTTCTTTAGATTGGGTAGTATCTCTAACTGACCCTTCACTTTTATTACAGTTGCTCTTAGACTATTTAGAGCATTCTGGTGATTCTTTTCCAGACTTAGACTTGGACTTGTCTATACCTGAGCTTCCACTTAAACTAATACTGGGAGTAGGCTCCCTTATTGGTTCCAAACGTAACTTATCCAAGGGGATGTTAGCTAATCTCCTTTCTCTATACAATTTGAATTCTTGGAATTCTGCTGGGGGAAATTGAATTTGATCCATGTGGAAAACTTCTTTCAGTGTGCTTTTCTGTTGGAAAACATCATCAAAAAGATCATATTCTTTGGAAAATACTTTTATCTTGACAGCAGTAGTGAAATTCTTAATAACATTAAAAGGGTCAAATTGTCTTCCTAGAAACTTGAACAGTCGTAGACACAGCATATTGTCTACTTCTTTGAATGCATGACCTAAATCAAATAATGAAAAGGCTCCATAGGCCACAAGAAATTATGGCCAAATGCCCTTCTTCTTATCTTTCAACTCTTTGCTCATTCCTCCCACCCCGCAGGTCTGGTAAGCAATCTCTCGAGCCAATAACTTATCAGGAACATATAAGGGTAGGACATGAGGGGAAGCAATGCTCCCAAATACTTTGACATAGGTGAAAAATTCTTCCCCAAACCATCTTGCGACAAGGAGAATGTCAACTTCCGCTTCGAGGGAAAATCTTGGGGCATCCCTATTATACAACATTCTATATAGAGGCAACATAACTCCATGGCAAATTCTATAAACATATGGGATAAACTTGGAATCCAAAAATTGCTTGGCATAAATGTGAATGGACATGGGATTCTGTGTAGTCCACTTCCAACCCATTAAAGGAAATTTGGAAACATAACAGATTGCATCCATAACATAAGCAACTAAATATAAAGGAGGATAAATCGTCTGAATAGTAGTTCTTTTAGAACGGTAGTTCCAAATAGCTGAAGCTAAATTATTAGACAATATTTGAGCCCAATCCATAATAGTGGCATTAGTGGCTGCATCTAATAGGAGTAGCCACTTAGATGAAAACTTGTTGACGTTGGGCTTTCGAAATAGTCTACATAGCATAGTAGCGAGAAAGCAATATGGGAAGGAGAGGGAACCAGTACTGTACATACCGTGTTTTTTATTTTTCAATGGTTCTTCCCTTGCTGACCAGGTCTTGGTACATTCCGCCAAATCTTCGTTTTCTTTGGCAAACTTCTCCATGAACTGCTTGTTGTAGGTTGCCTGCGGTTTTGGTAGATGATACATAAGCCTTAAATCTTGTGGAGTGAAAGGCCCAATGAGGTCTTGGAGTCAAGACTTGAATTTTCTATTTGTTATATCGACACTGTCCAATACCCACTTAACCATGTCTGTGTATGGAATAATCTTAGGTCTTGCCACTATTCGATGAAGGAATGAACATTGCAAGTTTAGTGATTGATGCCTCAGATGACCCGCGTGAGTCTGTTGTTGCTTGGACCTCCATAACTCTGGGATTTTCTTCTTCGAGTAGATTGTACATTCCTTACCAACTAGTTATGCTAGCATCTCTATTGCAGGTAGTGTCTGTGTATAAGGGTGTCATCTCTTTGTCGTCAACAACCAGAGCTTTCCCCTTCTTTCCCATTACGTTCTGCACCCTGTTGCGTATATTATTCTACTTGCTGCTCCTGCAAATTTAAAAGTAAGGAAATAATAATGGTAAGAGATAAGGTGACGGGAAAGCTCTTTAATTCTGAAATCATATCAAATATATCACCCTACATGAAATAACCTTTCGATCAGTTTTAAATCTTATCTTATAAATAACCATCAAATAACCATTAAATTAACACTAATTCCCATAACTTGGTATCGGATTATGAGAAATGCTTTATTGGATCATGAACACTGCAGATCTGCAATAAAGCGATTTTGCGATTTTCTTCGCAATATCGCAGATCGCAATATCGCTAATCCGTTTTGTTCACAATCATTTATTTCGTTAGGTGGCTACGAGATGCGATTTGCGAGATGCTTTATCACATATCACGGGATCAGGATATTTTACCTTAGGTGATACTTGTGGCATACGAAATCCATGATGTGCGATGAGTCTTTAAGGTGCGCGATCTCGCATCATGTTTTCGCAATTTCAAAAGCTTGTTTATATGATGTTTCCCCATTACCCTTTGCGATGCGATGTTTTATTGTTAAGAGAATGATTTTATTCGGAGCTTATCATAAAACTTAAGTTTTTTAGGTTTTGCAGGTATTTTCCTAAGTTTATGATAGCATGTTTTATTCAAAGGGAAATATAGTGCTAGTTTTTATTTTTTAGAAGGGTCCCCATTTATTTAGCTTTATTACTAAAACTAAATAAAAAGGGGGGTTTGTTGCTAGCCACAACAGTAGGCTGAACCATAGCTTGACTCAGCTTATTCACCGCAAAGCATAAGTCAGGTTGTGTGTTCAACAAATACATAAGTGAACCCACCAACTGCAGATAAATAGTAGCAGCTACTACCTCACCTGAAGTAGAATACTCCTTCCTCTAGTTCCTAACTAGAGAACTCTGCATGGTTTGGCACTTCTCCATATGGAACCACCTGAGGATCTCATTGGCATACTTGCCTTGAGATACAAAAACTTCTCCATCTCTCTGCCACACCTCCATGCCTAGAAAGTAGTGCATAAGACCCATGTATTTCATCTCGAACTCTCTTGCAAGGTCCTCCTTGCAAGGCTGTATCAGTTGATCATCACCTGTCAAAATAAGATCATTGACATAAACTACAATGATCAATGGCTTACCTTCTACCATGATGTGGTAAAGGTTTGCTTCTACTTCACTCTTGGTGAAGCCCAATTCGGTGAATTAGAAGTCGATCCTGGTGTACCAAGAATTGGGTGCTTGCTTCAACCTGTTAACACCTAAATCTGCCTTAGGCTGAAGGAAGGCAAAATTCAGGGTAACCACAAACCACGCTCAGTCTGGTAGCTAGCCCTACTGGAACAAGAGAGGGCTCTCTCTGTGTCACGCTCAGTGAATAAGTAAACGAAACGGTTTGAGATGACTTATAGTGAAATATTGATCTTAGGCTAGTAAGTAAATATGGATACAGAAGCAATTTTTTATGAATGATTGAGTTTTTGGGATAGTATGGGACCAACAGACAACAATGAGCAGAGAATTTAATACAAAGGCACAGATTACTTCGTGAGGCAAGATAGGCGGAAAGTCTAGCAACTTAGTTTGAAATAACGTGGAATGGAGAGATTGCTTAGGAGGGTGAAAAGGGCATAAGTACATGAATCCTTTTCAACAGAAGAAAGAACACTGAACATGAAATTTTCTCACAAGCAGAGCAATAAAAATGAATTCTACCTTATCTAACTTAGAAAATTTCACTGGAAATGAATATGAAATGAACTATGAAACATAACGAAATACACATGAAACATAAGAGACACATTTGCTACACTCCAACCACATGAATCTCATGAAACAGAGCCGCTGCCTTTCATTAATCCTCTGTCAAAATATACAATGAAGAAACATAGTTTCTTTCCCACACTCTCCCAGAAATTACAAGCCAACCAACCTTTTGCAAATAGTTTTGGATACAATAAATAGACTATGCCATGAGGAGGTAGAATGACCAAGGGTTGGGGAGTTTGTCAAATCATTGCAAAATGGAGGTGGAAAGCCAACCATTAGCTACAGGTGCAACGTTACAAAGATGACAAATGGCTTGGGTGACCGTTTGCCTTCCTTTGCCACTTGGATAGAAGCCAAACTCTTTAAAATTTGCCTTAGTTGCTGAAAAAAGTGAAGTTTAGATGAGTGGGCCCACTTTGAGAAAGTCGTGAATCGAAATTTCGCGAAACGAAGGTGAATTTGGCCTTTTTCTCTATATGCTCCCGCGTCCAATTCTATATGCGCCGCGCCAATTTGGAGGCTTTTTTGAGGCACCTGTAGGAGACCAAAATGTGTCCAAGTGTCCTTGTTGGAAAGCCTCCCCTGTCTACCTTCCAACCCAAGTGGAATTTCTGAATTTGGTGCTCATTTGCCCCTCCAAATATTCATTCTCCCAAGATTGCTTCCTGTGTGTCAAAATAGGGGCAGAGAGGTCATTTGTTGAGTGTTTTTGACCTCCTGGAGAATCAAATCATGCCCAAATTTCTTGTCCAAGAACCAGTAGTCATGATTTTTCATGCTGAATCCAAAAATGCAAGCCATTTGTAATTTGGAGCTCCCAATCCTAAGCGGCGCGCCAGTGGCGCGGCGCACAGTGAGAAAAAACCTGTGTTGTGACCAAAATTTTGCCATGTGACCAAAATTGCCGCAAATTTCTTGAAATTTGGGCTGGAGGTTCTCTAAGAGGTACTATGCTGGGCCACAAAGGTTTCAGCCAAGATTTGAAGCTGATCTTGCTCTTTTTGCCTCTTTTGTCTCTTTGTCGCTCTGCTCAATTTTGCCTTCAAGATCCTTATCTGAGCCTTCAAACTCATGTTCCGTGCCCAGTAATGATAAACCATCCACCTCAGTATGGTTTTGTCTCTGTCGGCCTTCTCCAGCAGTCTCTCAAGGTGGATGTTGATGCACTTGAGCCAAGACTCACGGTCATTGTTAATCTCTTGCTCCAAGGTAGTGAGCTCGATCCTCCTATGCTGGGCAGCTTGGCGATTCTCACGAATGCTTTGTAGCTCCATGGTCTCATGTTGGTCCTCAAGCTATTTGTTCCTCTTCTCCAAATACCTGATGATCCATTTGTCCCTCTCCAAATTGAGTGACAAGTCTTGGATCTCCGTTTTCTGCTCCTGAATGGTCATCCTAAGTTTGGCACTCTCCACATCTGCATCATCATCCTGAATGAGGATGAAGTCGGCCTCCTGTTCACCTGATGGCCCCTCGTCATGCATGGGATTATTGCCCTTGTCCTGTACCTGTATCGTTGATGTCGGAAGTGAGGCCCCTTCCACCCCGGGTGGAGATAACACTCGCTTTACTGCTGCAAACAAGTGCCTACTACCTCTCTGATATGTAACGAATACTGGCATAGTAGTGGTCTCATGGCGCTCATACTAATGAGAAGGACCACCTATCGCATTCTCTGCCTCTGATAATACCTGTGAAGTGCTGAAGAGGTCACGGGAGATGAAGTCCTCCCAAGCAATGCCATGCAATCCCAACTAATGATCTACCAAAATTCGGATAAGAGCAAAGTGATACACACTGTTAAGTTGCTGCTGAGGGGTCTTATGCTGCATGAGGATTTTCATCCTCTCTATGTTCCTGCAAATGAAAAATGGGAGGTTCATCATTCGCACCTTGGTAAAGTGCATGAGCAACCTGATGTGGTAGGCATATAGAGGAGAGAACCTCCCCTCACAGTTGAAGTACTTCATGATCAATTTCATGAGTGGAGCATATTCATCTTTCAAGTATTTGAATGGAAAGACTCTTGTGAGATGTCTCAAGAATCTGGCCTTAATGTAAGGCTCATAGTGTTGCCTATCCACCTTCTTTTTCTAGTGCCGCTGTTCTCCAACATTTGGTATGCTGGTTGCCACTAAGATAGTTTCGGGTGTCAATGTGAAGGTGACCCCGGCCAGGATAGACTGACCTCCATGTAGGTGAAGCACAAAAAGACGGGCCAACTCATGATGAACTCTAACATTAGCTACCCTTTGACAAAATTCAAAACACGATAGATGCTGGAAACATGACATGGCAAGAGGGCAGGCCTGCAATTTAGTGAGGGTAGTTGGCTCATCCGTAACATGTTTGCCTCTCTTGTGATGTCTCCTGGGAGCCTGTCCTTCTGAGGATGAATCACTTTGTGTCTCCATATCATACTCTGATGAATGCTCATATGCCATGACTACTGTGTGTACTGTACTTGGGCTGCCCTTTGATTATGGTGTGAAACTAGGTGTTGTTGTGATATCTGCCACCAAGGGGAACAATGAAAAAAGGGAGTATTAGGAGGGGAGTAATATGATGGGAATAAGGGTTATGGGGAGAAGTTTGTTTAGGGATATGTAGGGGGTTTGGGTATTTGATAAGGTAGGGTTTTGGGGTTTTGATAAGGTAGGGTTTTGGGGTTTTGATGAGGTATGGTTTTGGGGTGTTATGTTGACAAATAAGAGGAGGGGATAGGGAATAGGGTTTGGTAGTGTTTCAGGGTAGGGATAATAGGAAAAATGAGAAAGGGGGGATAAGGAAAAGTGACATGAAAGGGAAAAATGAGGGGTGGAAATGGAACCTTGGCATCAACACCACAATTATGCAACCCTAGCAACAATGACTTTTTGTGTTTTCTTGTGGTTGGTTTTATGAGTTTTGTTGTAATTATACATAGCCATGAACCACCATAACATTCATAAAATTTGATGAGCAAGCCATGATATAGAGCCTACCTATCAATTTCAGGGGTTTCATAGGCAACTTGAGGCAATTTGGCATGGTTTCGGGCCTTTGTGGGTGTGCGCTGTGCGCCAAACCAAGTGCGCCACGCCCTGTGTGTGCGTCGCGCCCGTAGAAATTTTGCACTGTGGTTTGGCTCTGTGTGTGCTGCACTCTGTGTGTGCACTGCGCCCCTCTGTGTGTGCGCCACGCTCTGGAAAACGACTCGCACTCAATCTTAAACACACACTTTGCTCTCCTAATCACTTTGCAACGTTTCTCTATGACCTTGATTTGCACAATGACCTTGTTTGCTTGTGGAAACCTCTATTTAAAAACTTTGAAGTCATGGGTTAAATTTTTGCTTCTTCAAAAACCCACTTTGCTAATGTTTCATTTTGGATTTTTTCACTGACTTAAAGCAACACTGAATTTCACTTTTTCCTTTGAAATTTTAGCTCAAATGATGAAATTTTTGGCACTCTTTGCAGGGATTGCATGACAAGACATTTGGCCACGGAAACCATGATTGCACCTGAAGAAATCAACTCATGACTTTTTTGAAAATTTTATCACAAATGACACTGTTTGACTTTTCTTCAAAACAGAGTTTTGAAGAACAGTCGAAGTCTATCAACATGACGATGAAACTCTCTAAATCATAACTTTGTAAGGGCCTCACTCTGGTTTGCATGGCTTTATTGGACATGGTTGAAGACCAAATTGATTAATCCCTAGACCTAATGATCGAAAATGACTTTTGTCC
>APFE030728345.1:119448-140052 GCA_000404065.3 Pinus taeda
TTTGATCTCTGACGGAGGACTGACAAGACCGACTCTAACATTGGCTCCAATGGGGGATGGTAGCTCCTTGGAGGTGCCAAGAACAACAGATCTCTGGAAGAGCTAGATAGTGCCTTCGTCCATTGGGCTATGGAGTCATTATTTCGATAAATAACACAGGACTCTGACTCATTTATGAAACTGAAATGACCAAAAAACTGACTCAAATTTGACATTGAAATGACTTGAAGACTAACTTGACAAACCCTAACCAAACTGAAAAAAAAAATGGTATTTACAATGACAGTGGAAGCAGCATTAATAACTCAAAAATGGTACCACTTGAGCAGCCGACCATTGATCGGCCCTCCTGGACAATCTTCCCCGTTCATTTCCTTCAGAAGAAAAGCATTCTGACCCCGATATGCTGCAATTTTAAAGGGACCTTTCCAGAGGTTCTCGAACTTACCATGCTTACCATTTTCCTCATTCCTTGCATCCCACTTTAGCAACACATCATCCAACTAAAATTTGTCCACCTTTTCCTTTCTGTCATAAATTTTCTTGATCTTCTCCTACAATTTGGATGTGTTCTTGAAAACTTCTTCTCTGGTCTGCTGCAAGTGGACCATTTGATTCAACCTTCTTTGCATGGGATCTTCTTCACTACCACCCTCCTGAAGAAGTTTGACTACCCGGGTAGCGAGAGAGGTAGGAAATACTGTATCAACTCCATAAACAAGCTCGAAAGGTGATGTACCTATGGATTTCTTTTGACAGACCTGATCTGCCCACAATGCATTGACCAACCTCTTATGCCAGCTCTTCTTGTTTATTTCCAGCAACTTCTTCATGATGTTGACCAATGATTTGTTCGAAGACTCTGCCAATCCATTGCCTTGCAGATGATAGGCAGTTGAGTGACCCAAAATGATGTGATATTTATGTCAAAACTCTACCATCCTTTTAGATTTGAAAGATGTTGCGTTATCAATGATTAACTTATTCGGGCAACCAAAGCGAGACAAGATGTTATTTTCAAGGCATGAAATGATTAGCGCATCAGTAGCTTGTATGGTGGGAATTCCCTCGATCCATTTCGTGAAATAATCTGTCACTGTGAGGATCCATCTATGCTGACCGAAAGAAGCGGGATGAATTTCACCAATGAAATCCAATCCCCATTGCTGGAAAGGAGCACTCACCTCAATAGGCTTAAGTGGTAAAGGTTGTAACTTCTGCTTTCCTTCGAAAATCTGACACTTATGACAGCACTTGACCATCTTATATACATCAGTAAACAATGTTGGCCAATAGTACCCCGCTCTCAAAATTTTATTTGCTGTTGATTTCCAAAAAAGGTGACCACCACAGTCTCCTTGGTGGCAGTCCTCCATGACCTTTTCTGCTTCCTTTTCCACCAAACAATTGAACAGAACGCCACCAGGATCTTTCCAATACAGTGTAGAATTTAGAATGCAAAACTTGGTAGCCTTCAACTTGAGTGTTCTCGCTTTGTTTCTAGTCATGCTGGGTGGTGGTGACAAATTTTTAAGCACATATATGATATCTGAATACCATGGAGAAAGAGAAAAAATTTCAGATACCTAAATTGACGATCCTTCCTCATTCTCTTCGGACATAGTAGTGATCAGATTTATGTCCAAGGGGTGAAAGTTTGTTTCGGCCATTAACTTTGCCAATCCCTGTCCTTTAACCAGCTTTGTGGGCTTTATTTCCACATCATATTCTAACAAAGCTGCAATCCATTTGCCTCGTCTTCCTTCTGGATCGGTCTGCACTAAAACATCTTTAACAGTAGCGTTAGGAACATAGGCAAAAATATGAGAATGTAGAATATATACCTGAAAATCTTTCAATGCCTTCACAAGTGCAAGGGCTTGCTTCTCAATGATGTTGTATTTTAAGGCCGCATCTCTTATAGCTCTGCTGAAGAATGCAATGGGTCTTTCGTGATCATCTCTTTTCTACAATAACACCACTGCCATAGTATGCTATGAAGCAAATGAAAGCAATATAAAATCCTGAGTGTAGTCTGGGCTGACTAGAACTGGAGCTGAGGAAAGAGCCACTTTGACCAAATTGAAAGATTTTACAGCCTCCTCCATCCATTTCACTTGGCTGTCCTTCTTAAGCATGTTTGTCATCTCTCTTAGGTGCTCAGCAAGATTAGGTACAAAGCGGTGTAGAAAATTCATTTTACCATTGAAAGATTGTATCTCTTTTTTATTCTGGGGCAGATCGATTTGCTGAATTGCTTGCACATGTGCTGGGTCAAAACGAATGCCATCTTTTGAGATAATGTTCCCGAGTAGTTTGCCTTCCTCCATGGCGAACAAGCTCTTTTTCGGATTCAGCGACAAGCCATATTTTCTGCACTTTTGAAAGACAGTTTTTAGATGGTACATGTGCTCTTCATCAAATTTGGAAAACACCGTCAAATCATCCAAGTACACAACCAAAAAGACATCCTTCTCATTTGCAAAAGCCAAGTCCATTGCACGCTGAAATGTGGCACCTGCGTTCTTCAAAACAAAAGGCATTTTAGCGTAATGAAAGGTTCCCCATGGAGTGGTGAATGTTGTCTTGTCTCGGTCATCTTCATGGACAGAAACTTGGTTATATCCAGAATAACCATCAAGTAGTGACATACGAGATGCTCCCACTACTCGCTGAAGCATATGGTCCATTTTGGGCAGTGGATAGTTATCTTTCAATGAAACTTTATTGAGATTTCTAAAATCAATGCATAAGCGAATCTCACCTGTCTTCTTTCGTATAAGCACCAAATTAGAGATCCAATCTGAAAATCTGATGGGAACAATGATTCCTGATTTGTACAACCTGTTTATCTCCTTTTCAATAGATGGCAGCAACTTTGGATTTAGCCTTATCAACTTCTATCTGAATGGTTTTTGATTGGGCTTGATGGGTATAGTGTGTTGAATTATATTGGTATCGTATGTTTTGAAGTCAGAATAGTCCCAGGCAAACACATCTGCAAATGAAGACAGTAAACTGATATATTTGTCCTTGATCTTTGGTGGTAATGATTTGGACAATTTTACAAATTTAGGATTAGCAACTGTTCCGATATTGACCTCTTCCACACCCTTCTCTGTTGGCTGCAATTATGGCTTGCGGGCTACATCATCTTGATCAAAGAGTTCTTGTAAAGGTATCAAGCCTTTAGGAATCACATTATTCTTTAGTTGCAACACTTCCATTTCATTGATCTGCACCTCATCTGTACCATTACCTTTACCATCATAATTTTCTACATCAATTGAGGTCTCTTTGAACTTGCCTTTGTTTTGCAAAAAATCATCAATCTCCTCATCATCTTGGAAAAATTTCCAATATCTCTGATTGTCTGGAATGGTTAGACGATGCTTGACATGGATTTCAAATTTATTGCTGGAGTTCATTGGGATCTTCAAACTGCTTGCTGCCTTAGCAAGAGCATCAACAATACTATTTTGTATACAAGGCACACATGTCAAGGTATATTCTGAAAATAATTTTAGGATGTCTAGAACTGCATTATGGTAAGCCCTCATTTGAGGATGCTTTTCTTGATATTCGCCTCTGACCTACTTAATTACTAATTTGGAGTCGCCATATACTGAAATCCTCTTAGCATTCAGCTTCCTTAGAATATTTAGGCCATCAATCAGAGCTTCATACTCAACTTCATTGTTTGAACAGTGAAAAGCCAACTTGTAAGAGCATACCCACACGTTACTAGGGACTTTGTTCGGGGCAGAGAAAAGACTGTGTACCCAAATTCCAATTCCAGCGCCATCATTTCCCACTGCTCCATCAAAATCCATGGTCCACAAACCTTCTTCCTCCTCTTGCAAGTGCTAGAAATCTGTTTGTTGTGCCTTGTCTGCTTGCTGTCCATTACTTTCAGCTGATTGCTCAATGGTGTTTTGCTATTTTTGTTCTTCTTTCTTTAAAACTCCTTTGAAATTTTCTGTTATTTCCAGAATATCATCTGCTTCTACTAACTGACTATCGATATCATTGAAACTATCAAAATACAAAATAAAAGACTCTAAATCTGTATGTACATAATTAATCGGATGATTTATTGGTTTCTTCTTGCTTGTGATCATGTATTTCATTTTTTTTTTCCCGATACAATTTCCTCATTTGTCCAAACACCGGAATCGTTGCATAAGAGAAATCTAGCTGTAGTTTCCCTTTCAATATCGCCACCCAAGACCTGGAAAGAAGCATGCCAAACCTAGGAGGAATATCTGCTACAACAACATCCATCAAAACATTCTTCATTGGGAGTTGATCCAGACTCACAACAAAGTCTTTGATGAGTCCTATACATCTTACTATGCTGGAATCAAATGAATAGAGATCATGGTATTGCTGGGTGATGTCTAGACCAAGCTTATCCATGATAGCCTTGGGCATGAGATTGTGAGAAGCTCCAGAATCGAACATGGTGTTATGTAACACAAAATCGTGCAATCTTAAACTGATATAAAAAGGTGGCACATCACTATCAGGAGATTCACCATTCGATGCTGGCCCAAAAATCATTTCAGGTTGATCATCTTCGACATTCACCATGTCGGACATTGGGTCCAAATTCAACATTTTAGATACTTGTCCTCTATAACTGTTGTTCCTCATTATTTCAGTCAAGGGAATGGATATCTTCAATTTAGAAATCTCATTTTCTAAAGTAAAAGCGGGAACCTTTTCTACCTCTTTGACTGGGATTTCTTTCCTTTCCTTTTCTTTCGATGCAACTTACTGATGTGATTGTTCTACTGATGGTGATTTGCTATTATCCAGATCAAACGCCTCCTTTCCTTTCCTTTGTGCAATTGATGAATCATTCTTTGATGCCTTAACATCCTTCCTTTTCTGAATTGAGTTGACCGACACATCTCTGTTTCTAAGTGAATATCACTACTGCTGGGCGGACAGAGCATTCATATAGCCTCTTTGGTACTCATATGATTCTTCCTCCAAGACGGTGTCATTTGCTAGAATGAAATCTACATCTTTGTGTATAGCCGAACTCTCTGCATAATCCTCATCCTTAGTGAGATAAATAAACAAATCATCAAGAGTAAAGAGGTGGTTTTCTTCATCGATTATATTTCCGTCCTCATCTGATTCCGGTCCATGCACAAAATTTTGCTACAAAGGTAGATGTACTTGCTGCTATGCTGTCTGCTCTTGGGCTCACTGATCTCTCTATCTTATTCTATATTGTGGCTGTTGCTGACCATGAAAGTTAGGATTTCTAACTTGTGGCTTCGATTTGTCAAGTTTCACCCTTTCAAGCATCTACTCTACCTTCCGAAGTAGCTGATCTGCCGAGGAAGATTCTTCCTTTACGGTGACCTTCTTTTCTGCCTTTGCTCTAGTTCTCTTGGTCAGCAGATTTGCTTCAACGCTGACCACTAGCTTCTGCATGTCTTCCATTGTGGCGGGTTCTCTCTCTCTTAATTGATAAGCCATGTCAGCATCAAAACCATCCAGAAACTTCACCATGGCTAGTCCCACAAGTGGCCTTAGATGATCTGGAATTTCATTATAAACTGAATTGAATCTAATGCAATAGTCTTGGACCGACTCACCAACATTTCTTTTGATTTGCTCATATTCAGCCAGAATTTGAAGAGGATTCTTTTCACTTCCCAATGGTTTAAAAATTGTCTTTGTAGGTCAGCCAAGGTAGCGATGCGTGCAGCCGGTAAACCTCTGAACCATTTCCTCACTTCACCTGCAAATGTCTGTACAAAGAGTCTCATTGCTACATTCTCTGCATCGATCTCATGAAGTTCATAGAAATCTGCCACTCTGTCCACATGTTGCTGAGCATTAATGCTGTTAGGAGTGCCATCAAAAAACGGGATTTTGCTTTGATAATATGCGGGCATATCATCTAAAAATTGAGGCAAAACAAGAGGTGCAAAACGGGCAGCCATCACTCTTGATGGATTTGGCCTTGGAGGTGTTGGAGGAGTGTGCATAGTTTGTAAGGGGCTAGCAATTGGAGTTTGAAGTTAAGCTATAATGTAGTTATCAATCGACTAGTTAGCCCTTTCCGTCTCCAAGTTTACAAGAAACTGTGGATTGTGGATAGTAGAGTTAACCGCCCTTTTAGATTTGGTTTCGAACAACGATAGTTCAAACTTCTCATCAAACTCTAGCTCTTAGAGATACTAAAAAATGTCGGGGCATGAATGGGATTTGAAAACGGGAGATATAGAGCTCTCTTGATGATGAATTCTTGAAATCAAATTGGGATTTTCGTAGATGTGCGGAGGATCTAGATCTGGATTAGCTCTGGTATATCTTCTAGAAGCCAGCGTGCTATTGAGAAAAATCAAAGGACACAACCAACTCACTAACCCTATCAAATCCTAAAATTATCATCCAGAAGCTTATAATTATCAAGAAGTAAGGGGATTGATTTCGTTCCCTAGTGGAGTTGCCACTATGTTAGCACCTAAATCTGCCTTAGGCTAAAGGAAGGCAAAATTTAGGGTAACCACAAACCACGCTCAGTCTGGTAGCAAGCCCTACCAGAACAAGAGAGGGCTCTCTCCATGTCATGCTCAGTGAATAAGTAAACGAAACGGTCTGAGATGACTTACAGTGAAATATTGATCTTAGGCTAGTAAGTAAATATGGATACAAAAGCAATTTTTTGTGAATGATTGAGTTTCTGGGACAGTATGGGACCAATGGACAGCAATGAGCAGAGAATTTAAAACAAAGGCACAAATTACTTCGTGACGCAAGATAGGCAGAAAGTCTAGCAATTTAGTTTGAAATAATGCGGAATGGAGAGATTGCTTAGGAGGGTGAAAAGGGCATAAGTACATGAATCCTTTCAACAGAAGAAAGAACACTGAACATGAAATTTTCCCACAGACAGAGCAATAAAAATGAACTCTACCTTATCTAACTTAGAAAATTTCACTAGAAATATGAAATGAACTATGAAACATAACGAAATACACATGAAACATAAGAGACACATTTGCTACACTCACAACCACATGAATCTCATGAAAGAGAGCCGCTGCCTTTCATTAATCCTCTGTCAAAATATACAATGAAGAAACATAGTTTCTTTCCCACAGTCTCCCAGAAATTACAAGCCAACCAACCTTTTGCAAATAGTTTTGGATACAATAAATAGACTATGCCATGAGGAGGTAGAACGACCAAGGGTTGGGGAGTTTGTCAAATCATTACAAAATGGAGGTGGAAAGCCAACCATTAGCTAGAGGTGTAGCGTTACAAAGATGACAAATGGATTGGGTGACCATTTGCCTTCCTTTGCCACTTGGATAGAAGCCAAACTCTTTAAAATTTTCCTTAGTTTCCAAAAAAAGTGAAGTGTAGATGAGCGTGCCCACTTGGAGAAAGTCGCGAATAGAAATTTCGCGAAACAGAGGTGAATTTGGCCTTTTTCTCTATATGCACCGTGCCCAATTCTATATGCATCATGCCACTTTGGAGGCTATTTTGAGGCACCTACAGGAGTTCAAAATGTGTCCAAGTGTGCTTGTTGGAAATCTTGGCCTGTCTACTTTCCAACCCAAGTGGAATTTTTGAATTTGGTGCTCATTTCCCCTCCAAATCTTCATTCTCCCAAGACTGCTTCCTGTGTGTCAAAATAGGGGCAAAGAGGTCATTTTTTGAGTGTTTTTGACCTCGTGCAGACTCAAATCATGCCCAAATTTCTTGTTCAAGAACCAGTAGTCGTGATTTTACATGTTGAATCCAAAAATGCAAGACATTTGTCATTTGGAGCTCCCAATCCTAAGCGGCGCGCCAGTGGCGCGGCGCATAGGGAGAAAAAACCTGTGTTGTGACCAAAATTTTTCCATGTGACCAAAATTGCCCCAAATTTCTTGAAATTTGGGCTGGAGGTTCTCTAAGAGGTACTATACTAGGCCACAGAGGCTTTAACCAAGATTCGAAGCCGATCTTTCTCTTTTTTCCTCTTTTTTTCTCTTTGTCGCTCTGCTCAATTTTGCCTTCAAGCTCCTTATCCGAGCCTTCGAACTCATGTTCCATGCCCTGTACTGATAAACCATCTTCCTCAGTATGGTTTTTTCTTTGTCATCCTTCTCCAGCAGTCTCTCAAGGTGGATGTTGATGCACTCGAGCCAAGACTCACGGTCATTGTTACTCTCTTGCTCCAAGGTAGTGAGCTCGATCCTCCTATGTTGGGCAGATTGGCGATTCTCATGGATGCTTTGCAGCTCCATGATCTCATGCTGGTATTCAAGATGTTTGTTCCTCTACTCCAAATACCTGATGATCCATTTGGCCCTCTCCAAATTGAGTGACAAGTCTTGGATCTTCATTTTTTGCTCCTGAATGGTCATCCTAAGTTTGGCACTCTCCACATCTGCATCATCATCCTGAATGAGGATGAAGTCAGCCTCCTGTTCACCTGATGGCCCCTCGTCATGCATGGGCTTCTTGCCCTTGTCCTGTACCTGTGTCGTCGATGCCGAAAGCGAGGCCCCTTCCACCCCGGGTGGAGATAACACTCGCTTTGCTGCTGCAAACAAGTGCCTACTGCCTCTCTGATATGTAATGAATACTGGCATAATAGTGGTCTCATGGCACTCATACTGATGAGAAGGACCACCTATCTCATGCTCCGCCTCTGATAATACCTGTGAAGTGCTAAAGAGGTCACGGGATATGAAGTCCTCCCAAGCAATGCCCTGCAATCCCAACTGATGATCTACCAAAATCCGGATAGGAGCAAAGTGATACACACTGTTAAGTTGCTGCTGAGGGGTCTTATGCTGCATGAAGGTGTTCATCCTCTCTATGTTCCTACAAATGAAAAATGGGAGGTTCATCATTCGCACCCTGGTAAAGTGCATGAGAAACTTGATGTGGTAGGCTTATAGACAAGAGATCCTCCCCTCACAGCTGAAGTACTTCATGATCAATTTCATGAGCGGAGCATATTCATATTTCAAGTATCTAAATGGAAAGACTCTTGTGAGCTATCTCAAGAATCTGGCCTTAATGTAAGACTCATAGTGTTGCCTATCCACCTTCTTTTTCTTGTGCCACTATTCTCCAACATTTGGTATGCCGGTTGCTAGTGAGATAGTTTTGGGTGTCAATGTGAAGGTGACCTCGGCCAGGATAGACTGACCTCCATGTAGGTGAAGCACAAAAAGACGGGCCAACTCATGATGAACTCTAACATTAGCCACCCTTTGACAAAATTCAAAACATGATAGATGCTGGAAACATGACATGGCAAGAGGGCAGGTCTGCAATTCAGTGAGGGTAGTTGGCTCATCCCTAACATGTTTTCCACTCTTGTGATGTCTCCTGGGAGCTTGTTCTTCCAAGGATGAATCACTTTGTGTCTCCATCTCATACTTTGATGAATGCTTAGATGCCATGACTGCTGTGTGTGCTGTACTTGGGCTGCCCTTTGATGATGGTGTGAAACTAGGTGTTGTTGTGATATCTGCCACCAAGGGGAACAATGAAACAAGGGAGTATTAGGAAGGGATTAATATGATGGGAATAGGGGTTATGGGGAGAAGTTTGTTTAGGGATATGTAGGGGGTTTGGGTATTTGATAAGGTAGGGTTTTGGGGTTTTGATGAGGTAGGGTTTTGGGGTGTTATGTTGACAAATAAGAGGAGGGGATAAGGAATAAGGTTTGGTACTGTTTTAGGGTAGGGATGATAGGAAAAATGATAAAGGGGGGATAGGGAAAAGTAGCATGCAAGGGAAAAATGAGGGGTGAAAATGGAACCTTGGCATCAACACCACAATTATGCAACCCTAGCAACAATGGCTTTTGGTGTTTTCTTGTGGTTGGTTTTATGAGTTTTGTTGCAATTATAGATAGCCATGAACCACCATAACATTCATAAAATTTGATGAGCAAGCCATGATATAGAGCCTACCTATCAATTTGAGGGGTTTCACAGGCAACTTGAGGCAATTTGGCATGGTTTCAGGCCTTTGTGGATGTACGCCGTGTGCCAAACCTAGTGCACCACTTCCTGTGTGTGCACCGTGCCCGTAGAAATTTTACACTGTGGGGTGGCTCTGTGTGCACCGCGCTTTGTGTATGCGCCGCGCCCCTCTGTGTGTGTGCCGTGCTTTGGAAAACGACTCCCACTCACTCTTAAACATGCACTTTGCTCTCCTAATCACTTGCAACGTTTCTCTATGACCTTGATTTGCACAATGACCTTGTTTGCTTGTGGAAACCTCTATTTAAAGACTTTGAAGTCATGGGTTAAGTTTTTGCTTCTTCAAAAACCCACTTTGCTAATGTTTCATTTTGGATTTTTTCACTGACTTAAAGCAACACTGAATTTCACTTTTTCCTTTGAAATTTTAGCTCAAATGATGAAATTTTCAACACTCTTTGCAGGGATTAAATGACAAGGCATTTGGCCATGGAAACCATGACTGCACCTGAAGAAATCAATTGACGAATTTTTTGAAAATTTTATCACAAATGACACTGTTTGAATTTTCTTCAAAATAGAGTTTTGAAGAACAATCGAAGTCTATCAACATGACGATGAAACTCTCTGAATCATAACTTTGTAAGGGCCTCACTCTGGTCTGCATGGCTTTATTGGACATGGTTGAAGACCAAATTGATTAATCCCTAGACCTAATGATTGAAAATGACTTTTGTCCATTAAAGGACCAGACCTTGACTGTCATGGAATTTAGTGATCATTGACAAAAGACCTAAGCCAGCAAGAGCCAGACATGAGGGGAAATGACTAACATGACCTTTTCCATCAGATTATGGCATGCCCCTAGTGGAATGCAACTGAGTGAATGGAGGGGGACTCCTAAAAATGAAATGCATAAAGAGTTTTGATCTCTGACGGAGGACTGAAAAGACTGACTCTAACACAGCCCATACATATCCCTCTTGAGTCTACACACATGTGACTCGCTATCGAAGGTTTCGAAACCTTCTGGCTGCTTAATGTACACCTCCTCCTCAATCGTCCCATTGAGGAATTTTGTTTTCACATGCATCTAGTGGATCTTCCACCCCATCTGAGCTAATAGTGCCAATATCAATCTAATCAATGAGTACCTTGCTAAAGGAGCAAAAGTCTCATCGTAGTCGATCCCCTCGACTTGTGGGAAACCTCGAGCAACAAACCTTGCCTTGTGTTGCTCAACACTGCCATCAAATGCCTGCTTTACCTTGTAAAGCCATCTAGAACTCACCACTGACTTGTCTTGAGGTCTTGGAACAACATCCCAAAGACAGTTCCGCATGATGGAGTCATACTCCTCCACCATTTCATCAACCCACACTAGATGCTGCATTGCCTCCTTGAATGAAGAGGGCTTGGAATCTACACACTCCCCAACCAGGGCCATGTAACCAGTGTATTGATTTGGTGACATCCTCTGTCTACAGTGAGAAGATGGTTGTCCCACATTCTCTCGCACATCCAACATCAACCTGTCAGCTTCCCTTGAGCGTTTCTACCCATGTCTGGAAGTCTCAGCATGAGTGGATGTCTCCACTCTTGGATCCTCTACATGCGACTACTTCGCATCAATATGAGGCTCCTCCTCCTTAGGAACAGAAGGTTCCTCATCTTCATGCAACTTGAGCTCCCTCTCAAGCGACACTTGTATGGATTTCTGCTCGTTGAACTTTAGATCCCTGCGTACCACAGTCCTCTGAGTGGAAGGCAGGTACACCCAATAGTTGTGAGGTGTATCTGTGTACCCCACAAGTATTCCCAACTCAGCTGTTGGGTCTAGCTTCTTCCTGGCATCTTTGGTCACATGGTAGTAAACTAATGATACAATGATTCGAAAGTGACTTACATTAGGTCGCTTCTCAGAATAAGCCTCCATAGGTGTCTTCATCCCTAGTATATGGTGCAGGCTTCTGTTCTACAAGTCTATTGTTGTATTGCATGCCTCAGCCCACAAATGTAGTGGTAGGCTTGGGTCATGCAACATTGCTCGAGCTGCTCCCAAAATTGATTTGTTCTTCCTTTTAGCCACCCCATTCTGCTATGTGTTATGAAGTTTCGTCAATTCTTGTTTAATTCCTTCTATAGCGCAGAAGTCCTTAAACTATTGGGAGACATACTCTCCACCATTGTTGCTATGCAAGGATTTTATTTTCTTTCCTGATTCTTTCTCTACCAAGGCTTTAAACTCACAAAACCTCAAGAAGGTCTGATCCTTCTTTTGCATAAATTAGATCCAACATCTACGAGAAAAATCATCAATAAAAATAACATAGTACCTTTGTTTAGTAGTGGAGGCTGTAGAGAAATGTCCACAAACATATGACTAAACTCGCTTCAGGATTGCTCCAGCTCTACTGCCTCGATTCGGAAAGGAAAACTCCGCATACTTACCCAAGGTACAACCTTTGCATGTACTCGTCTGCTCAAGTTTTCCCTTGGGTAATCGGGTAGAAATCTACTGCATGATCTTCAGGGCTCCATAGTGCAAGTGGCCTAGTCTTCTATGCCATAGATCGCCAACATCTTGGCTCTACACCATCTCTAATTTGGAACTCAAAGCAACACAGCCATCTACCTCTAGCTTGTAGAGATTCTTGACTCAAATCCCTATTTTCCTTGTTTTTCCAGTGCCGATATGCCTCAGGAATATCTTTCCTTTTCTAAAGACTACATCATAGCATTTATCTTCTAGCACAACAATGGACACAAGATTCTTCTTCAGACCTAGTACATACTTTACATCAGTCAGGGTGAGGGGAGCTCCATGATCCCTCTGAAACACAATCGTACCTTCACCTGAGACACAGTACTTTCCATCATCGCCCATCTCGATCTGCATCTGGAGATCCTTCTCCTCCAGGGTACTGAAGAGATTCTGTCACTTGACATATGGAAAGAGGCTCCACTATCCAGGTACCAAACACATCCCACCATGGATGAAACCATGCATGCGACAAGAGAGAAATCCAACTCAAACTGTGAGGCCAGTGCCTCACCAACAGATCCCTTTGAGGAACCCTTCTTGGATTTATTTTGTGGAAAAATAGTGGCATAATGGCCCACTTCATGAAAATGAAAGCATCACACCTTCGATTTTTCAAAATTCTTCCCACCATGGGAAGAACCAAATTTGGAGTGGGATGCCTTCCCTTTCCCCTTCCTTGCCTTACTCGCTAAGGCTAGATTTTCCTCATCATCTTGATTTGATGAGGATCCATCTTTGGTGCTTCTTCTTATCTCCTCCTACATCAGATTTGACAAAAGTCTTTCCTAATCTAGCAGTTTCTCTCTTCCATTAACCGAGTCTTGGTAGCTATTCCAGCTCTTAGGAAGACTGAGGAGTGCAAGACTCACCATGTCATCATCCGGTGTCACGATCCCTACACTTCCAAGCTCATCCCTGCAGGTGGTGATATTTTCAAATACGTAGAGATTGTGTCACCCTTTTCACACTTGATCTTCTGAAGCTTGTCTTTTAGCACCGCTTCCTCTGATCGTTGCTATTCTAATATAGATCTTTTAATGTTTTCCACATTGAAAACAATGTCTCCTTCCCATGGAGAATCGAGACTATGTGCTCTTGAACTCCCTCTAGAAGGATTCTCCTTGCTCTAGCCACACACTTTTTCCATTCTGCCAATTGAGTAGCATCAGCCGGCTTGGGGACTTCTTGATCAATGAAATCCTTTAGACCGTTATCCTCTAATACTGCTTCCATGCGATCCTTCTAGGCTATATAATTTGAGCTGCCATCAAGGGCATACTCGAGTCTTAAACCATTGAACACCATAGGTGAAATAGAGATGTGATAAGAACTTGATTTCTATATTCAGGAATCACAAACTTCGAACTTATCCCTTCTTGTATACTGTTCTTCCTTGATCACCTTTGCTTTGATACCATGTAGAAACCACTTGTAGATCACCTGATAATGTAATATACTAAAGCAAAATGCTTGATCTAATTCTACAAACAATTATGCGGAATCTTAATCGAATATGAGCAAGATCAATTGAACACATATAATTGATAAGAAGAAATCAGTCACACATAACACAGAAGAAATAACTAGGGGAAAGCCTCAGCCTAAAACCCCAACTGTGTATTATCATATAAGTGGAAATCTTGTCCAATTTACAAAAAGAATCAGCTCAAAAGCTATCCTGCTCTCTCTACAATCAAATAATGAAGCTCATAGACTGAATAGACAAGTATATTTCCTCCTCAATTCCTCCAAGCCCCTATTTCTTTGCACAATTTTTTCTTGGGGTCTAGTGAAGCGACATGTGTGAATTGGCCTCATCACACTCACTAAACAAGAAGAAGTAACAATGCAATTCTCTTGGAAAGAAATCCTTCTGCATGCAAGGAATATTCACCAAGGAATTTCCTAGCAACTGATAGTACACTATCCCTCCATCTGATCTCAACTGGGTCTCTTTCTGAATTGACATGCATGAGTTCTGTATGAGAGAATATTTAGTTATCTGAAGAGCAGCAGTTATATGCAAGCATGCATTAACTAACTGAACTTACATTAATTTAAACAAATTGTTTAAATCAATCTAACTGGACTTGACTCAGTTAACTGAGCCAACTAATTACTACTAAAATTAGAACTCATCCTTATCTCTTTAACTAATGGATAAATTCCTCAATTAATGGAGAAACTGTTGCATGTACTCACATAGACTTCATGTTTGATTTTTCACAACTAATTAACTCATGGTGAATTAATTAATTTATTTTCAAATAGCTGTCAAGTTCAAATTTGAATTTTACTTCCTATTATAGTTTAGGGACTGACTAAAATAGGAAGGTATCCCAAAATGTTATTTGTAGAAAATCTATTTTTAGCACTTTCAATTTTCATCCATTGTTGCTAGGTTCAACACTGGCTGAACTGCTATTTATAACAGTGTTATTTATAGTAGTGCTATTTTTAGCATTTTCTATTTTTAGCATTTCTTGTTTCTATCTTCAACATACTTATCCTGGTAGATCTTCTAACACTACTTTCAAGTGTTTGAGGTGCTTGTTTTTGTTGTTGTTGTTGTTCAGGCTGTTGATCATTATGATTTTCAGGCACCATCACTTTTTCTATGATCTCATCAAGCACTGTGTATTTCCTATTTTCTTTTTCTTGTTTCTTTTCCTGTAGTCAGTCCTGATACAAAACCTTTTCATTGATTATGACATCTCTGCTCCTAATTAGTTTGTGTTTTTCATAATCATAAAAGTGATAACCAAAATCATTAACACCATATCCAATAAAAGTACATTTCTTTGATTTTTCCTCAAGCTTTTTTCTATTTTCTTTATTAATGTGGACAAAGGCTTCACAACCAAAAGTTTTTAAAAATGAGTAGTTTACCTTTTTACCTGTCCATGTCTCCTCTGGAATACCACCATCCAAGGAACTTGAAGGCCCTCTATTTATAAGATAAACAACAATATCTATAGCATCTGCCAAAAATTTTAAAGGCAATCCTGCATGCAATCTCATGCACCTTGCACGCTCCACGATTGTCCTACTCATCCTTTCTGACACACCATTTTATTGTGGTGTTCCTGGAACTATCTTCTCTCTGCGAATTCGATTCTCTAAACAATACCTATCAAACTCTTTGCTGCAATATTTACCTGCATTGTCTGATCTGAGACACTTCAACCTCTTTTCTGTCTCATTTTCAACCAAAGCTTTCCATTTCTTGAAAGTATCAAATACATTAGATTTATTTCGAATACAATAAATCCAGGTTTTTTTGGTTGCATCATCAATAAAAGTAACATAATAATTAGAGCCACCAAGATATGATTCCTGAGCAGGTCCCCGTACATCTGTATACACAAGCACTAATTTGTCACTCTTCTTTTCTTTCCCAACTCTAAGGAATCTGACTCTCTTCTGTTTTCCATAAACACAATTCTCATAGAATTTTAAGTCAACATGCTTCAAACCTAGAAACAAATTTCTTGAGTGAAGAATTTGCATCCCCTTCTCACTCATGTGCTCGAGCCTATGAAGTCATAATGTCATATCTTCTCCTGTAGAGGTTAAACCATTAACGAAATTAGAAATACCATTTCATAAATACAATGTACCAACCTTTTCTCCTTTTGCTATTACCGGGGATCCTTTAGTGACCTTCCAGGTTTTATTTCTAAAAGTAGTCACACAACCTTCACCTCCCAACTGCCCTATTGAAATAAGATTTTTCTTCAGATCTGGAACATGCCTTACCTCCTTCAATGGCCATTGATTTCCATTATGTTGTTTTATGAAAACTGTACCCATCCAATGATTTTACGGGGTTTGTCATCACCCAATTGAACATGTCCAAAATCTCCTTGAACATAATCATGAAAATGTTTCCTATCAGGTGTGGCATGGGATGAGGCCCCTTAATCTACCACCCAGGGATCACTAATATTTTCTAAAGAAAGAATCAAAGCATCTTGCAACACATCACCTGTGACATTCGCTTCATGATTGTTTTCTTGTTGCGCGCCTCCTTCTTTTCCCTTTTGAGATTTGCAGTCTTTCTTTATGTGTCCTTTATTCCCACATTTCTAGCACCCTATCCCTAATTTGGACTTGGATCTACCTTTCCTTGACTTACTATGATATCCTAGGCTCTTTCCTTTTTCTATTTTTCTTCCCCTAGTCTCTCCAGTGAAAGCATTACCTGATGTCTCACCGGAGATTTTTTTTCGCATTTCCTTGCTAAGGATTGCACCGACAACATCATCAAACTTTAAAGTACTAGATCCATAGACAAAGTTACTAATGGCCATAACTAAACCATTCCAACTTTTTGGCAATGAGCACAGAAATAACAGAGCCCTAACTTGATCAAAAAGTTACCCCTATAGAACTTAACTGACTGGTAACTGTATTAAATTCATTTAAATGATCAACAACGAATCCACCTTCTGAAATTTTCATATTAAATAAATGCTTCATAAGAAATACCTCATTTGAGGTTGAGAGTTTTTGTTGGCTACGTGGGGCCTAACCCAGGTTCAGTAGTGAGTTTAGCCAAGCAAATCCCAGTACTACTAGCCCTTTCGACAACAGTCCACGGAGCGCGGACTGAGGTCTCACCCGAAGTAGTATGGGAGGGTGTTGGAACCAGGTTTTTGCACCCTAAGGATGTCTTGATGAGGGTTCTGGAAGTTTGCGATCCTAATCTGCGCGCTGCACTGCTCTGTGTAGCTTTTTATTCTTCACAACCCATGCTCTCCTTCGTATTATTCTGATCCGATCCTTACTGTGCTATTATATTAGTGCTTAACTTAGTTTTGTAGGCCCAATATTCTATTACTTATTCAACTTCCAGGTTAGTGCGGGTACTCAAAAACAATATAAATGCATAAAGATAACTAGAGCATAGAAATATAGATCTAAAAATAGATGCAAAATATTCTGATTCAATCTTATCTTTATTAATACTCAACTTCAGTTACATACCCAACTCTAGCCTGCACACTTAGCTACAGGGGTTTGCGCACTCAACTGCGAACTCCACTAGGCCTCTGCGCACTCAGCTATAGAGCCTCTACCTACCACTACGACCCAATACACTTCAGATTCACTTCTATCTTCTAACCATGCCTTCACACCTATCTGTTCCTTGTCAAGATGAAGACTCCCTTTACACTTAGAGCCTCACTCTATTTATACAATCCCATGGTCCATGGACCATGGGTAGGCCGACACACTTTACATTAAATTACATTATCTTAGGGTAGACAACCCTAGACTCTTGCACTCCACACCCACATTTCGCGGGGTATTTACATTACACTTGACCAAAATTCGGGCTTCAAGCCCCAAAAACATGTTATGGGGGGATCTGCTGCCCAACATTTTTTCATATAGTTTGTCTAATGTCGACATTAAACCCTCTGTTGTCATTTCCTTTGAAATATTAAACACTACCGATGCTGCTAGGAACAACCGTATTGTTCCACATGCCTTTCTGTCAAGAATATCCTATTTTGTGTCTGTCATACTCGTTGACTTCTTTGCCTTTCTGCTCAATGGTTGGTATAGATCTCTCATATATAGATAATCTTCCATCTACATCTTTCATAGCTGGTAGTTTTGGCCTTTAAATTTTTTGATCCTAAACCTACCATCTTCTGCCATTGATCCCACTCGAACCAAGAACCCTTATCTCCTATGAGTTTATCAGCCAAATAGACCTTCGGCTCTGATACCAGTTACTAGAAAATTATATATTACAGAGCAATGGACCCACCTCCCCTGGACCCCCCCCGCAATGTATATTTTACAGGTAGCGTTTCCACCACATTACGAACTGGGGTCCAATGTGGCAATACCTCTGAATAAAGAAGATAATGAGGCTCCACACCCAACAATAGTGTGTTGCATTTGTACTTGGATAATTTTGTTATTTTGTTCATTGATGACATATTGGTATATTCTAAAAATGAGGAAGAGCATGTCGAGCATTTAGCAACACTATTGAGGTTGTTGAGAGAGCATCGGTTGTATGCTAAGATCAACAAGTGTAGTTTCTTTCATACTGAGGTACACTACTTGGGGCATGTTGTCTCCAAGGAGGGCATTGCAGTAGATCCAGAAAATATAAGGGCCATCATGGAGTGGGTAGCTCCCAGGAATGTAGATGAGGTGAGAAATTGCATGGGGTTGTTCGGCTATTATAGGAGGTTCATCAAGAACTTCTCATAGATTGCTTATCCTATCACGTCGTTGTAGAGGAAAGGTAGGAAGTTTGAATGGAGAGAGAAGTGTGAGACTAGGTTTGAGCAGCTTAAGAAGTTGTTGACACATGCACCACTGTTAAATATTGAAGATCTAGATAAAGAGTCTGTAGTATGCACATATGCTTGCAAGAAAGGACTTGGTGGAGTCCTTATGCAAGATGGACAGGTGGTATGATATGAGTCACAAAAACTGAATGAGCATGAGAAAAACTAACCCACACATGATATTGAGTTGGCATGGATTACACATGCGTTAAAAAGTGGAGACACTATCATTTGGGCAGGAGGTTTACATTGATAAGTGATCAAAATGGTTTGCAATATCTAATTGACCAACTGAATCTGAATGGTAGGTAGGCTTGGTGGTTGGTGATGATCATTGAGTTTGATTTTGAGATTAGGTACATAAAAGGCAAAGAGAAAATAGTGGTAGATGCTCGTAGTAAGCAAATACAGGTAAATTACTTAGTAGTTATGAGCTCCTATGGGACAAACTTACAAGATAGGATCTTATAGGTAGGTCAGCAAGATTTCAGATATATGGAGATTATGCACAAGTTGCAGCAGAGTACTGGTACAACTACAGGTGGTAGTACAGGTATAGGTACAGGTGATAGTATAGGTACATGTACAGGTGATAGTACATGTACAAGTATAAGTACATGTATAGTTATAGGTATAGGTATAGGTACAGGTACAGGTGTAGGTGCATAGGATGTGGACTATTACCTTACAATATATGGATTGGTTAGGTTCATGACAGGATATATGTAACAAACAATAGTCAGCTCAAGAAGGTCACCTTGAGGGAATTTCATGCTAAACCGTATTTGAATCACCAATGTTATCAGAAGATACTAACAACAATAATGATATTTTATTGTTGCCAAACCTAAAGAGGGATGTACCGGATTTTGTGGCTGGGTGTTTTGATTGTTAGTGTGTCAAGGCAAAGTTTAAACATCCAAGTGAACTGCTACATGCGATTATGATTCTAGAGTGGAAATGGGAAGTCATTTCCATGTCATCACAGGTTGTTAACAGATCAAAAAAGGTTGCATATTTAATTCCAATGAAGTCTACATTCTCATCTAGCGATGTAGCATGGGTATTCATCAGAGATGTGGTTAGATTTCATGGTGTTTCGAAGAAGATTGTGTCAGATAAAGATGTGAAGTTCACTTCCAATCTTTGGAATGTGTTATTTGCAAGTTTCGACACAAATTTGGCCTTTAGTACAACTTATCATCTGCAGACAGAGAGGGTCAACAGGATATTGGAGGAAATGTTGAGGATGTATGTGATGCATTAGCAGTGAAATTGGGAAGAGTACCTTCCACTGGTAGAGTTATATTATAACAATGGGTATCAATAATATTTGAAGATGAGTCTATTTGAGGAATTGTATGGGCAAAGTTGCAATACTCCCATCAGTTGGAGTGATCTAGTTAACATGGTGTTGATTGGACCAGGCATGTTGGCAGACATGGAACAGGAGATACTGTTATGAAACCAGCTCACAAAAAGATGGAAAAGAGAGATCCACGCCTTAGAATTCAGCCTCTTCGAGGGGGCAACCTCCTTTACATTACATAAATGAGCAATTCTTCGATGATACAAATGAAAAGACCTCCTTTCTATATATAGGAGTCTAAGGGGTCATAACATAAACAGAGCCGACATAACAATAATAATGTAAGGGCACAATAATAATAATAGTGGGCTTCTATGGGGCACAATAGTAACAATATGGGCACTACATGGGTACATCAATATAATAAGTGGTTTGTACTAATAACAATAAAGGGTGACACTAGTAGTA
>APFE030728345.1:142812-190381 GCA_000404065.3 Pinus taeda
ATGAACAATTATTGGATGATACAAATGAAAAGACCTCCTTTCTATATATAGGAGTCTAAGGGGTCATAACATAATCAGAGCCGACATAACAATAATAATGTAAGGGCACAATAATAATAATAGTGGGCTTCTATGGGGCACAATAGTAACAATATGGGCACTACATGGGTACATCAATATAATAAGTGGTTTGTACTAATAATAATAAGGGGTGACACTAGTAGTATAGGGGCCTAATAGATACAGGTTATAAAGAAGCATCTAAAGGTAGCAAAGGATAGGTATAAGGGTTGTGCAGATCGGAATAGGTTGTTCAAGGAGTTTTAGGTTGGGGGATAGGTGTCCTTGCACATCAAACCAAAAAAGAGCTCCTTATGGATTGGACCATGTGCCAAGATGGTACCACAATTTTGTGAACCCTTTAGTATTGTTGAGAGGATTGGGAAAGTAGCCTATCAACTTGCACTGCCTCCTACAGTGAAAGTCCATGATGTTTTCCATGTATCATTTCTTAAGAAGTATGTTAGAGATGTTGATCATGTGATTGACTAGTCTGTATTACAAGGTGGAACCAGATGGAGAATTCCAACCGAAGTCTTAGTGTATATTGCAGAAAAAGGTGCTTATGCTCTGGAACTGAGCAATCGAGCAGGTTATGGTGCAATGCAAGCACTTTGGGCCCGATCAAGCTACATGGGAGATGGTGGATCAGATGTGGGCTATGTATGCTTCCTTGCTTTCCAGTTGGGGAAAATCAATTTTTGTATGGTATTTTAGTATATGTCTTGGTATATGTTTTGGTATATATTTTGGTGATCTTTGTTATATGTACATATGTATATGGATGTAAATACCACCATGAGATATGTTATAAAACTCCAATCAGTGGTATGGGTGTCATGTCATTATGATGTTATGTTTGTTATGTTTTCATGTTAGTTTGCTTCTTAGCAGGTTGATCATTGTAAGTACTGCATCGAGCTAAGTTATAAAGCTCCATCAACAATATATTTTGCGTACAACAGTCTTATGGTTATAGGTGTTGTTGAACACCGAGGATAGTGTTCCCCCAAGGGGGAGGGTTCTGTAAAAACCTTGGTGAAAATTTCATGTAATAAAAGTTAATAAAGGAAAAAATAATAACAACAATTGATGGGACACTTAATCCAAGTTGAATGTTGTGCAAGACATCCTAGTGTGGGTGTTCAATTGGTTAATAATGGCTAAGGAAATTCGAAAAGGTAGTGGCTAAGGCTTTGGAAAGGAAAAATGGAATTTTTGGCACATTTATTTATGAAAATAATGGAAATTAAGATAAAAGGGTGGTGAAAGGTCACAAGTCGCATGCGAGGAGGAAAATGATGTAAAATAGTGGAAAATGAAGAAAATATAGGCCTCATTCATAAAAAGGCTTATGAGGATTAGTTGGTAACTTTTGTCAGTTTAGTTTTGGAGCTCTCTCATTATTCTCTCTCTCTCATACTCTTGGATACTTAGAGTTTCCTTGGAGCACTCTTGGAGGGTGTGGCATAATTGGATTTTTGGAGCAAGAAGTCAAAGGAAGAGAAAGAAAGCGCAAGAGGAATTCGAGATCAACAACTACAATATATTTTTCTTGCAAGTATCGAGTTGCATGTATGTTTTGCTCGCTAGTTTTGGCATGTATGGCATAAGCATGTGGTTTGTTGGTTGTGATATGTCATTGACATGGATGATGGATGAGATTGATAGTGGATTGCCTAGCCTTTCCATTTCCTGAATAACCATGGTGATTGTGGATTTTTTTTTTTTTCCTTTTTTTGTTTTTGTTTTGGTTGTTTCTCACATTTCCTTAGCTTGGTGTTGAGTCTCCTTTTTTATGCCTTTCATACCCCATATTGTCCTCTATTTTTGACCAACTTTACCTCGAAACCTACTCACCACTTGCTTGCCTTCTTCAAGAACATGACTTTTAGCCTTCTTGTGTATATATGAGGTAATTTATATTTTAAAGCATGGTTTTTATGATTTCTTGTTAGTAGGAACGAAATAGTTGATTCTTTGTACTCTCTAACTGATTAGATTGTCTCAGATATATTTTTAGACCTTGTTCCAACTCATCTGGTAGCAATAGTTTTCATCCAGTACCCATGTTCCTACTTATCTAGTACTTGTGTAACTGTGTTCATTTGGTACCCGTGCACCTATGTTCATCCAATACCTCTTCTCGTCCGGTACCCGCATACCTGTATTCATTCGGTACCTACTTTCATCTGGCACTGATACCACCCATTTAATAATGACTATGTTCATCCAGTACCTGTGGTCATCCGACACTACCTCCGTTCATCCGTTACCGAGCTCGAATCTTCAGCTTTGACAGTTTGAGTGAGCTGCCTTTGATGAGACTAAGGGAACTAATGGTCAGTGCATTACCTTTTTATGGAAGATTGAGATGATATGCTTCACAACTCATGCATTCTATGTCGTGAGGATGAAGCCAAGCATGTAAAATAAAGTGAATTGTATATTTTTATAATGTTTTAATCTTATATTTTAACATTGTATGTAACAATAATTCCTCTATAAGAGAAGGCTCATAAATGATAGGTGTTAGGGATAGTTAGTAAGACAATTTCAGTTAGAATTGGATACAGAGAGTTAGTAACACAGTTAGAGTAGGAGATGAAGTTTTAACATTATTGTTACGCTGGAGGCTTGATTTTGTAATCCTTTCTTTTGAAATGAATGATATAAGTAAAATTGATGAATTCAATCTGTTAGTAGATTCCTTAGTTTTGTAAATTATTCCATCTTTCCTTGGTAGCTCGACAAGGGCCCACTGAATCCATCAAGGAAAGTTTTTATTACAGTTATTGTGAATTTAGTTTGGTTTATGTCTGAATAGTGACTTAGGGTGATAATTCAATTTCAAAGTGTTTGATATGATTCCAAATTTGAGTAATCTATTGGAGAGTGTGAGATATAAATATGGAGATTTTAGTTTCTAAGTGATAACACATTGGTTTTATGAATGCAAAATTATTTCTCAGGCTATAGTTTTAAGTGTTGAATTCTAATTGGAAAGAATAGGAAGAGTTAAGAACATAGATCTCACCATTCACCTACATGTGTCGTTAAGTGAAGACTCTTGTCACACCTAACATTTCTTGTCCAAGAATGTATGGCTTCCTTTAGAACTAGTTAGATTAGGAATGATTTGCTTTGATGCTTGATTCCAGTAAGTTAATTGAAATCAGTTGCTAAAGGGAAACAAAGTTGAATCCATCTTTTCATTTCATGAGCTTGTAAATGGACAAACTTGTTACATGAGCAAGAACCTTTAGATTACATGCTTATTAGGATGTTGTTTCTCAGTTTTGTGAGGAATTTAGATCGAAATTTTTCAAATGGAGTACTTCTTATCTAGGCTATACTTATCATACATAGAAAATTATCCATTATCGACACACATATTGTATCAGCTCTACTAATTTGTGGTGATATATTGTTAATATAATTGCCACAACATTTTTGGCATTTTTGCTGGCGAGCTATAAACAAAAATAGGTAATGATTTTTTTTTTTGATGGATTTTGAGTGATATTGAGGATGACCTAAGAGCGGAGAGAAAACTATAAGACGTGATTGAAGAGACACACATCCACTATAGTAGGGTTGCTCCAAAGTTAAGTTGTCCTCTCTTTTGGTAAGTACTTAAAGTTTGATGCTTGCATTTCATGAGAAGAATTAGAGATAGGAAAGGTAGGTTTGTTTCATAAAAAATCCAAAAAAACCTATATGGTCCCAAAATTGTTAATCCAACTAATTCTCCTAATCAGTGTGCAAGGAAAACTCGAGAGGAGAAAATTTTGGTGGTAGTAGCAAAGGGGACATCAGTAAAGCAACTTGGAGCAGAAACAAAGACAGTGGTAGAGGAAGTTCAGACTGCATTGGAGATAGTACCTTGGAACATTGCAGATAACCCAATGTCTGAAACTTTATCTCCTAAAATAGAGACATCTCCTGCTTCCATAAATTCCAAGTTATGGGAAGAAAGAACAGAAGGAGAAGGAGGAAGAGTAGATAATCTAGAAAACAATGAAGCCAACAATGAGGCAGAAACGTTTGGATTTCCAATTTTTGACATCACTAGGATTGTCACCATGATAAAATTCATTTGTCATCATTACCTCACTTCAACGATATGTCATCTGAAGATCCCGATTCATTTTTATTCGAATTCTATATGCTTTGTAGAAGTTATAATTATACAGACAATGCTCAAAATTTAAAACTTTGTCCAGCCACCTTAAAAAACTCAGCATTAAGATGGTTCATGAGTCTAGGGGAACACATTATTACATATTGGGATAATATGAAAACAACCTTTCTCTAGAAATACCAGGATTACTGTAGACATAGGGATGCCAAGAATGTCATCTTTAAAATGTAGTAGACTAAATAAGAAAGCCTAGAAGACTACCTAGAAAGGTTCCTTTACAACTACCAAAAACCCAAGCAAGTTTTTCTTGACTTAGCCATAGTTAGAACCATTTTTTTAAAAGGAGTACGACATGACTACATGGAAGTACTTAATCTCATGAGATATGGCAATGTTTATCAAAAATAATTTGCTAAAATTATTGAATATTGCGAGAAGTACTCTAATAGTCAAGTTAAAGTTAGGAATATCCCAAGAGAACTTACAAGTCAAGTTGGAAAACCCACTACAAGTGGTGTAACCATAACAGAGCTTGGAAATCTATTATAAAATCTTAAAATTGATATCCTTAGCACAATTAGTAACCAACTACATACCCTCAATAGTAAGAGGAAACAAGAAGAATAAAACATTGCTTTAGCTATATTTTTCCCTTACTATAGGAAGAAGCATCCTAAAAAGGAATGTTTTTTTATTGCCATAGAGGTCTGTGGAAATTGCAAGGATAAACACCCAACTATTGAATTCCCATCATTACCTAGGTTTCAAGCCATTTACAAAGGAGTAACAAATCATAAGATCCATCTTATCCCCCTGAGAGACCATGGAGGCAACAAAACCCCTCCATGTTCCAAGACCCTTCCATATAGTTTTCATAACAATACTTTGCCCCTCAAATGCCTTACTCCCAATGGGGCCCTCAACCATCACAAGGACATGCTTGGAAACAAGGTTGAAGGGGGCCTCCTTATGGTAATATTTCTCCACAACCATACCAAACAACTTCTTACCCAATCTGCACACAATATCTTACAAATATTTCTCAGTTATTGCCAGGGTTTAACCCACCTCTATTACCTTCATTTCCTCAACAACAGTTGTCTATGAACTCAAGTTCACAAAAACATTCTCTACCCATGAATCCAAGTCAGCACCAACTGCCTATGAATTCAAGTCCAAAACGACTTTCTCTTCCCATGAATTTGAGTCAACAACAAATGCCACTAAACCCTAATCCTCCTCAAACTACTTAATTACCTACATGACCCATTATAAACCCTAATAATAGGTCAGCTCAACTTTTACAAAATATGGAGCTGCAAACCTTCCCTAACTACAATATCATTGACAGAACAGGAAAAGATAATCTTGTCATTTATTTTTTCTCTAGACTTGTCCACACATGTGATAGTGCACCAATTACTGATGATTTTTTGGATGAGAGTTTATATGTTATTTCTACTTATACTCCTTGGTATGTAGATGTAGCTAGTTACCTAGTTACATGAAAGTTTCCAAAGAAAAATTCCTTAGGGGAAAAATAGAGAATCATACAACTTAATGCTAATTATATGTGGCATGAGGATTGTTTATACCATACTGGGCCAGATCTGGTGATCATAAGATGTGTACGAGAAGATGAGATGCAAAAAATTCTAAAAGCTTTCCATAATGAGCCATGTGGTGGACATTTCGTCGACAAAAGAACTGCATATAAAGTGTTATAATCCAGGTATTATTGGCCCACCATTTTCAAGGACACAAAGAAATATGTGGCCAGCTGCGATGATTTTCAAAGGAAGGGGAAACCTATCCCAGCATATGAAATGCATCTTCAAGAATAAGTAGTCATATAACCTTTTTATAAATGGGTATTAGATTTTGTAGGACCAATTTCTCCTATGTCGAAAAGGAAGAAATATATTTTGGTATGTAAAGATTTTGTAACCAAATTGGTAGAGGCTAATCACTATATTATGCTAATGAACAATATATTGTTGACTTTTTATTTGAAGAGATATTTACCCATTTTGGTGTACCAATTCACTGATCAAGGTACTCAAGTCTCTTCCAAATTTGTCAAAGCTATTATTGAGAAATATAAAATTAGACACTAGAAATCTACACCTTACCAACCAGAGGTGAATGGACAAATAGAGTTTACCAATAAATTAATCGAGGCCATTCTCACCATGACAATACAGATGCATCATAAAGACTGAGTTGATAGGTTACAAGAATCTTTGCGGGCATATAGGATAACCTAGAGAAACACAACATGACATTCTCCATATGATTTGGTTTACGGAAAATAGGCTTTGCTTCCTATAGAATTCCAAGTTAAAACCTTAAGAATTGCCATGCAGATAGGAATGGATTTAGGTGAGGCACATAAACAAAGGATAATGGAATTGAATGAATTGGATGAGATTAGATAAGTTGCTCTTCAAAGGATGATGCTTGTTAAAGATCAGAGAACCAAATGGCACGATAAGTTTATTAAAAAGAAACGTTTTCAACCAGGTGACTGGGATCTATTGTATAGTAGTAGATTTAAGGATTTCAAAGGAAAATTGACAACATGGTGACTTGGACCTTATGAAATAAATATAGTTTATGAAAATGGCTCGGTCAAGATAAAAACTATCGATGTAGATCAAACATCCTTTGTCGTGAGTGGACATTGATTGAAAGTTTATCATAAGCCATTGCCCAAAGAGGATTTCATAGACATGTTCTTAAAAATCCTTAAATGTAGTTGGTTAGAAAGGGGAGTTCTCTTGTTGATCCACTACTATAAGTTTTGTTGTATAATTTAATTTAACTTTGTACATATGTATATAGAGGTGTTGTTGGATAATGATTTTGGTATTACTAACTGTGCTTCCTTCATTGCATATAGACAATAAAGAAGGACATTTACCAAGTGTAATTTTACTCCTTTAACCATCCCTCATAAATTATCTACGAAAAAGGAACCTATGGAGTTTTCTTTAAGTTTTTTAGACTTCTTAAAATTGAAAACACCAGTGAGAATGAATTAGCCTGGGTTTGAGAAAAATCCACAGGTAAGTGAAATGGAGTTTACTTTAAGTTTTTTAGGATCCTTAAAATTGAAAACACCGGTGAGAATGAACTAGTCCGGGCTCTAGAAAAATCCACAGGTAAGTGAAATGGATTTTTCTTTAAGTTGTTTAGACTCATAAAAATTGAAAATATTGATGAGCATTAACTGATCTGGACATGAGAAAAATCCACAGAATAATAGTAGTTAGGTTTATTTGTCAATAAAATTGAAGTGGAAACAAGAGAAGTGATTAGTTTGGTTCTAAAAAGAGGAGGTTGTCCAACTACCGAATATCTTCTTGTTACAAATCTTGGAGCCCGATCATTGAATTATTTTAGCTCATTTTTTGACACTTCCACTGCAATTTCAAAGTTCCTGTACCAGTGTGTTGTTTGTAGTTTTTCTGGTGTAATCATTCCATCATAATAAATTCACAAAGCAACATTAGTAATCACTAGCACCTACTCCAACTTGACCATCAGAACATGCTAAGCTACAAGGAGAAGCCTATAAGATTCCAATTTGAAGACTATGCATCCGGGTATCCTTCTAAAATTTCATACGACATTGAAGAAAAAATCCTTGTGTTCATATCACACTAAAAGGCAGCCTCTTGTGTTCATTCAGTACTGGAAAGCAGTTTCATGTATTCATCCAGTACTGCAAAATTTTTTTCTTCCGGTAGTAAGATCTTGCCTGTGTTAATTCGGTGATAGAGGTATGAGGTCAGTGTTTTATTTTCTGCTATTAAGATTCATATTAATCATGTGATGAATATATAATTACCCTCATAAACTTTTATTACCATCAATTGCTAAGCCCCTATCCTAATCCTAAAGAATTCACCTTTATTCCCCTGTTTTCTAAGAAGAAAAAATCTTTTTTTTATATGATCGAATGGGATAATCATGAGTGTGATTAGGTGAATGCCAATAATAATTTGAGAAAATGTATAATATGTTGAATATCTCATGATAGATATTCTACCTCTGTGGGTTGTTTAAACAATAATTTTACCACTACCCCATAACCATAAACTAAATGATTGTGATGAATGATCAACAGAACCGTGACATTGACCGTCCTGTACCGATCTACTGGTCCAATCAACTACGTTCTCTCCATCATGTCTAACTTGCACTTGAATGAAATTTGACATCATTAATGGAGATGAACGCCTAAATAAGATTTTCATACGACTTATTGTCATCATCCTGTATATGCTCACCCTGTAATTATGGAAACCACTTGATAATTACCATCTCCTCTCAAATTATAAATTCTCTTCTGTATGGCTTCACCATCTAGATGAGCATCATTTCTCTCTTGCATACCATTCAATCTTCATTCCACTCATTCGTCTAGCGCTAGATCCATCGCACTGTTACCATAAACCAACTTCTGGTACTTTTCTATTTCCCGTACCTTGCTACTTTCGATACTCAAATCGTTCTGTGCTCTATCCCTAGAAATTGTCCAAGACCCAATTTTTAAAGCCGACATGGGGGTATATCAACATGAACCAGTGTTCCAATTTTATCGAGAAACAAAGGAATATTAGTTGTGCACAGATAAATTTTAGTAAGTTGGTTGGATTATGTTCCTGAAGAAGTTTAAGGGATACCATGAGGGTATTTCTCATGCCTTCACTCAAAGTTATGATGGCCAATATGTTCAACTAGGTGATCTACAATTAGATATCACACAAGTTACTATAGAGTAAGGTATAGGATTACCAGTTGTAGGGGAGAAATACTTCAAGAGTGTAAATATCAACAAAGAGCTATGTCGAAAGTTCTTGGAATCCGAAAATGTGAACCTTTATTGGTAAGGGTATTTTGAGGAACTTGAACAAAGAGGAATACAGGCTAATGATTAATAGCTTGCAAATATTTTTAACATGTGAAGGAAGGTATGCAATTACTTTTCTTTACCATTTGATACTTTTGTTACATTCTTAAGGGGGACCACAGATAAAATTTCCTTATTTCCTTTGGATGAGTTTGAACAAGATGGTAAGAGGGGTTAAATCAGTATCCAAAAAGGTTGAGACTAGAACTTATCATCATGGATTGATAAAAATTTAAGTTACTGATGAGATAAGGAAGTAGGGTAGAAGTTGGAAAAAGTTAAACAAAGTTTTTCTCTAGAAGGCAGTTCCAAATCCATGGAAGGGAACAAGTCAGTGGATAGTAATAAGGATTTGGACAATAGGTAGGAGAGTAGTAACTGTTGCCATTATGATACAGGTGTTTTCCTTGATGGCAACTCACTTAGAAGTATGATACAGGTGATGGCAACTTAATCAGATGGAAGATCTAGTGCAGTAGGTCAAAGGAAAGGTATACGCGGGTTAGACTTGATGAAAGCGTGTATACACATGGGTAATCAGATCAAATGGCGCGTATACGCAGGTTCACAGAAGGAAAGGCGTGTACATGTCGGAAAACTAAGTTTTGGTCCGTGGTATTTGGTCCATGGTATTTTGGTATTGGTCCATGGTATTTCGTCTGAAGTGTTGACCCCAGGTATTGGGTCCAAGGTATTGGCTCAACATGGTTTTGGGCCATGGTATTGAGAGATGTCTAAACCTATATAAAGAGAAGATCTTTAGGCCAAAGGGGAGAGGTGCAAGTGATGAATATCTGATGAAGTGTGAGATCCAGATGCTGGTTATGGGTTGGTGATGCCTTGCTTGATCTGAACCAAGGTTGCACTCATGTGGAGGATGATGAACGATGGAACAAGATCTCAAGGCTTGGAATGATTATCTTTATATGGTTTGATTATGGATAGACTAGATCTATTGACGCATGTTTATTGTATGAATGTTATGATCTAGGTATGTGCTGATGTCTGAAATAGCTGCAAAGTTATGAGTTAGAATTTGCAGATCTGTACGCGAGTTGTCTTTGGTAAAAGCGCGTATACACGCAGGTTGGGTTTTTGCAAGTAGCATATACAGTATGAAGTATGATATTTGAAGTTTCTATTGGATCTGGTTGTTGTTGCAGAGTTATGTAGTCTGTTCCGTGTTCTGATGATTGTGTTGTTGACAGGGTTTCAGTATTGGGTGATTCAGAGATTGATGATGCAGGTTGTATTGCAATGGTGATTGTTTTATGGATCCAGTATGAAAATGTATGAAACGTGGTCCCTAGATGATCATAGGCCAGCACCTACGTACTGGTAAACATATTGGCCAGTACAAGGGCCAGGGGGTTGTAGCTCCCTTCCAGGAGCAGCTGGAAAACGAGTGAAGGTTGGAGCCTTCAGTAGGTGAGCGCCTACGTACTAGTAAATGGAAAAACTAGTACAAGAGCTAAGAAGGTGGTAGCCTTCTACAGGTAGAAGCTTGCGTACTGGTAAAGGACTACACTAGTACATTGTAAAGGAAGTTTCTTATTAAAGGAAGATAGAAACAAATTGCAGCAGGTGGTTTTCACCCACATTGGGTTTCCACCTTATATCATGGTGTTCATGTGTGCTCTTTATGTGTGATGATTTGTTCTGTTTATTGTTCATATGGTTAATAATGTTCTAATGCATTCAATGAAGATGAACTAACTAAATCATAAAGGTTGTTGGATGTACGCTAGTTTCTTTTAATACAATCGCGTATATACACGGATATCCTTAACTGAAGTAGCGTATATGAATCTGAGTATGAAAATGAAAAAGTATCTGATTTGATAACACTGATTCACCCCCCCCTCTCAGTATTATTTCCAACAGTAACAAGAAATAGAAGAAGTCAAGAACTAAAGAAGACATTGTTGGCCCTACTTCACCAAAATATGTGAATCAGTCAGACAAGGGTAAAGTGATAGAGTAAGAGGAATCTCCTACACCAACAAGGTGATCATTAAAAGGTAAAAGCCCTTCTCTTTATTCAACAACTCAAATTAAATCCTCAAAGGGTGGGGATAAGAAAAGGATGCAAGCTAACTGTGCTGGAGAAGAACTCATAGGCACTGTTTCAGAGGTAGTTGTTGAATTGCCTCAAGAGGACACTCCTGAGTTAAGGGTTAAAAAGATGAAAAAGCCTAAAACAAGTGAGAAGGGTGACATAGAACAAACTACTAAATGAAAGGAGAAACATACATAGAATGGAGAGGTCTTAGAGTCCATGTCACAAACCAAAAGGAAGAAGAGGAGGTGTTGGGATGGGATCCCTAGGATCAATTTTTGTCAGTAAAGTCAAATTCTATAATATTTTTGTTAGTGAATATAAAGTCTCCACAAAATGTGGAAGCGGAGCATGAAGCTAAGTAAGAGTCAAAGGGGCATTAGTCCCTTGTATGGGTAGGTGATAGGATCGTTTTTAGACCTAGCCATGGTCCACGGACTATGGTATTGTAATGAAAAGGCTATATATAGTTGAGTCATAGCGAGTCTAAGAAGTTAATTTTTAGTGAAGAATCATTGTAAGGGAAAGGTGCTAAGGTAGGAAAGGTATGTTTCCTTTACTTAGGTGAAAGGGGAAGGCTCCTACAGCTAAGTGTGCAGAGACCTTGGTAAGTCCGCTAGCTGAGTGTGTGGGCCCCTGTAGCTAAGTGCACAGGGAGAAGAAGTATGTAATTGAACGCTTATTCATAATAAAGGTTGTTTTGAGCTAAATATGTGCATACATGCCTTGTTTATTTATTTCTTTTAAGTTTATATATATTTGCTCTATGATCTGTTTATGTGAATTAATGCTTCATTTCTACATGAAACAGATAGATTTGTAATGTTTTTGCATAATAAGAATAATTAACCACCTTCACAGAGATTGGGAAGTCATTAGATAGATCTGCGGTAGTTAGTTGTTTGGAAAGGTTAAATCTGCACGAAGACAGATTTAGCTCATAAAGGCTTCAGAATATACAGTTTATTGTGTGGAAGTAGTGAATCTAAATCATTTATGCATGTTAAGTATAATCAAGTACCTTCGTGAAGATCTAAAGGTCATTTCGATAGAGTTGCAGTAGTTGACAATTGGAAGGAATATATCTGCATGAAGGTAGATCTAAGCTATAAGATCCTTAGGAAGACCATCACACAAGCCTTTGGATGTAGAAACCTAGTTCTAAAATCCCCCAATACTGCTTCGGGTGAGATTGCAGCTTGCACTGCATAGGTTGTTGCCGAAAGGGCCAGTAGTTGGGGTTTTGTTGGTTGGTGCAAATAACTTTGAACTTGGGTTAGGACCCCTTAAGCCAAAAAATGGTTCAATTTTCGGGATAGGGATCAATATGAGGAATGTGTGATGTTGAATAAGTGGTTCCCTACTAAGAAGGAAATTGAGAAGTGGCATGATCGAAACGAACACGCGTTTGCAACTCAAGAGAATAGAAACCCGTGGTTGTCTAAATAACAGTGGTTGAATAGATACCTATACTCAGACGAAATTGAAAACATTTTCTGTTTCTTCCCCTGCAAATTACACCAGTGGTTGTTCACATTGGCAGACAATTAGGGTACGTGGAGACTTGATGGAAATATTGTGTGGACTCCAGAGCTGGTGAGGCGCTTGGAAGGTTTAGAAAATAACATATTGTGGGCCATTGATCATTGGATTGATCTCATACTTTGAGGATTTGTTACTAAGCTCGTGATCGATACGACTATCAGTTATATCGAAGCAGAGTGCAAGTTCTTCAAGGGACCTTGAGGTAAGTACTTAAGCTATCTGAAAACTTGGATTAAGAGGTTGCTATGTGAAAAATAGGTTATGCCATTACCTTGATGTTTGTAACTACGCGAATTGGAAAAACTTTCAGAAGGAATGGGGAATCAAGCTTTGAATATACTCCGCTATTGGGATCCTCTTGAAGCAATGATGAAGGAACTATTTTGAATACACCATGAAGTGCACTGTAGTTGGTATGTCAGGGTATCCCATAGATACCTCATCCATCCACTTCGCCTCCACCTCCACCTCCACTGCATACACCTTCACCTCCACCTCCACCTCCACCTCCACCATTCAACATGGCGAATACAATGAAGATGTCGATATTCAAAGGGTTAGGAAGTGAAGACCTTGAACAGTTCTGGTTCATTGCAGGTGTTTTGTGGACAGCGCAACAGATTACTGATGATAATCTAAAGAAAGCACAGTTGGTTACTGTGCTTCAAGATAGAGTGTTGACTTGGTATATCAAGTACTACCAAGGTCACCCTAGCACGATGTTGGTAGAGACTCAACAAGCGTTGAACAATGAGTTTAAGAATCCTAAATCTTAGGTATAGTCTATTACAGATTTTAAGGAGATAAAGCAAGTGGTGAATGAATCCTCATGGGATTTCGATTAGAGTCTAAAAAGCCTGATTCGACGGGCTAACATGAACATCACAGATGAACAACATAAAGAGTGACACATTGCTTTATTGTTTCCCCACCTAAGACTAATGTTATCACAACAGAAGATAGCAACACAAGAAGAAGTTGTGGAGATCTCAATGATATTGGAAGCCTTGCCAATACAAGATACATACATTAGAGTACAACAGATTCACTTGCAGTTGACAAGTCTACACATCTAGTTGTAGAGCCTGAAGAATGGAATGGAAGTCGAGGCTGAAGTTCATGTAGAAGTTTGGTGCTTGAAATGCAGGGGCTATGGTAATGATAAGGACCATTTTCTAGTTTATCATAATTATCTTATTGGGGGGGTTGTCCCTCTAAAGCCAGAAAATACCGTTGGGTTGAGTGCAAGAGAAGTGTCCTGGTGTGCTATTTGTCAGGTCACAGGACAACATGTAACAGACAATTGTCATCTACTACAGATGTTTGTACATACACCCCAACAATTGTTTTGTAATTTCTACAAGTATGTAGCTCATGATGAGCACCATTGTCAGAGCGCAGGTACAATTTGCGGAGGATTCCAAGGTCATGGGCGAGGAAGAAGAGGAGGGGCTAGTAGAGGTCGTGGACAAGTTATTTGTTATAACTTTGGCAAAGCTGGGCATTTTTCGCGTGAATCCCAGAAACCAACACATCCATCTGGTCAATATTGCAGATAGTTCAACCATGTGATAGAATATGGCCTGATCCTTATATCAAAGATGTAAGAAAAGAAGATGTAGACACAACAACCTACAAAAAATATCCAAATGATGAGGGTGGAACCTCGCGAAGAAGATCATAGCTTCAATATCGTAACGCGTAGTGGTTTGACCATAGGAAAAGATAAGGGAACGCAGCCAAAGGCCCAAGGATGGGTGCACAAGGCTGCTGAAAAGGAAGGCGGGTTTGACCTCAACTGGGCTAAAGAAACTTTTATGGAGGCTAAAAGTAATTTTTCTGAAGCTTCTACATCTGGGAGTCAAGAGAAATCAATTGGGAATAGTGAAGTGCAAGATGTGAATCCTTCACTATTAGCCACCTTCCTGAAGACATGTATGAAGTTGTTGTGCGATAAGAAGGAAGTAGAAGGGCTCCAAGAGCTAATAGAAAATTGTGCAGGTAATATTTAGGTTCCTTCAAAAAATCACGTTTTGAGGAAACTAAGTAAGCATAAGAAGTAGATCTGGCGCGAGATGAGGTTGACCACGTAGATAGGAGAATATGAAATGGACAGGGTTTTGATGCGAATGTGCTACCTAAGCAGACATGGGAAAGGATGGGGAGACCTACGCTGCAATGGTCTCATATATAGATATGCATGAACAATCAACATAAGATAATTTCGATGGGGTGCCTATATGGTGTAGCAGTAGACATTGAGGGCGTGAGCGCAGGCTGACTTTGAAGTAATTGAAATAGTGGATGACAAAAATCCTTACCCTGTGCTACTAGGAATTTATTGGGCCTTCGACATGGATACAATGATTAATCTGAAGAAGCGGAAGATGACATTTGAGAGGAAATTGCTCAGGGTTATTGGGCCACTAGAACCTGCTGAAGGAGTGCGTTATACTGATCCTGTTCATGACTTTTTGGAGGATGATGATGATCTAGGCTAGATATACAAGATCATGGTGTGAGATGAATATTGGTTCAATCCTATGGCCGATGGACAAATTACGTGGGATAGGGATAGTTCTTGTACCTTAGACTCGGATGAAGAACTCGAGCACTAGCAGAATCGGTTGCATGGAGTATCTACAATGCATTGCAATATGATGACTAAATGACTGCAGTGCATATATACTGATTTAAGAAAACTTCTACATTATGATGGTTTAAATGATGTTAATCTCTTTTTGGATGATTTTTAAAGGGAGGTTCTCGAGGAACATCGATTCCAGGCACTTGAATTGGTGCCACGCCTTCTCGATGGTGGGAAACTCATAAGGAAAGCTTCGCTAAATGGAAGGAATACAAGCATATGAGGTTTCGGTATGCTACTACCTGGATGACTAAGAAGTATAACGAGAAGGATGATCCACGCGAACACTTGGCATGGTGGACTAAAGCTTGGGGAGAAGATTTGTGTTGGGCACATATAAGGTGTCTTTTAGAACTCCTAAATGCCTCACATTAATTATCGACCTGGGTAAGTCTTTTTGTTTCAAGAGTGTACACAATATGTGCAAGTGATGAAATTGTTATATCTACAAAGAATAATGCATTAAGATATATTATTAATTTCAATACAAGAGTAAATGGGTCAAACCATAACTATTGAACTTGTAACTTCAAGGAAATTAACCTATTCAAGCACCAAAACTCAATCTTAATCAAAAAGTTCTAATTGCAATTAGATCAACCAAGTGCACCGTAGCGATAACAGAGCTCTTTTAGCTGAATCTAAACTTCTTCATAAAATTAATACACGTGTTCTAACCAACAACACTCTGGCTTTCAATTAAGAAGAAATGATTCTTACCTAATAATTAAATCAATCTACCATAAATAAATGAAGCCAATCAACATAAATAATAATTAATGCAATGAATACACAAACTCAACACTAGTAAAAGTAAATCAATCGTAAAGCTATAAAATAGAGTAATTAAACTTGTAGTAAAAGAAAGGTAAAACTATAAAATAGGGAACACCAGTGAAATCCACTAGTGACTGGGCCCAAGCCACCAACGATTACTGCTTAGTTACTCAGAATATCATGAACAAGCTGAAACATGAATTATATATTATTCATTAACTCCGAATTTCATTACAATCATGATGTGTTCTTCAAAATAACGTTGTCTCTTAAAATTACAGTAGAAGTAAAATAAGCAAGAGTTGTTCTACTCTATTCATTTTTCCCCTCTTATAGTCAAAGGGGAAAAGAGATAATTGTGATTCCTCAGGATTAGGAGATCCTGAGGATTCGCAACTAAATACTATTATCGGACAATCTTCCATCTTACGTTGATCCTCCTGATTCTCTTCTCAACTTGCCCACACAAGACGCGCTCTTCTACTTGTTTAACCTTTGTTTTTCAATAGATTGAACAACAGTTGTCACATTTGCTAATCTCTGCATAAAAAGCAACGAAAGTTAGTTTTGACAGCCAAGTCGCATCAAAAGTAGTTTCGCTCACTTTCTATCGAAATTCTATCAAAACGTTATTACATCATGGCACAAATGCATAAAAATGAGTAGAAAGAAAATGTAATCAAGGGTAAATTTATACCTATTGCATGGCCCAACATACTCCCTTGCTTACCTTGTTTCATGTCCTCATGAAAATAAGTAGTTATTATGTAATGTAGTTAAAGAGTAAGCAGGAAAGACTTTATATTTATACAACCTAAAACCATGCTTTTGTATTAAATTTTCAAAGGCTATCGCTTCATGATCCTCAGGAAACTTGTAATAAGAATGGTATCCTTCAAGAGGGTACCAAATAATAGGGCTCATAAATCAACATCCTAGCCAATGTGGTCCTTCCCTCAAGATAATATTACTGTATGTGACAAAACGGCCTGTGGCAGCTCTAAAATTCCTGTAGCTAAATTGTTCTCTATTCCTGATACTATTGGTGGAGACCATCCATCTCTATTTGGATGCAAGTAAGGACCTTTCGTGTATAGATAAGAAATACATCCTTCTTTCTTGCAAAATTTCTTTATGTATAGGCCCCAAATTCTTAATTACTCTCTCTTGTTTCATGAACCTCTTATGTCTAACAAAAATATGAAAAGGTTGTGTAGGCTCACCCCTTACCCACAAATCCAGTCCATGTTCTTTCCTTTGAAAGGTGTTATAAGCCCTGGACCACTTGAGTTGGTCCGTTGCAAAGGAAATGAACGCCTGGAGCTGAATTTCCCCAACTAAGGGGCTAGGATTGTTATCCACCTCCCCTTCCAATAAAAAATTATGCAAATAAATTTCACAGAGAAGACGTTGGACTTTTATCCCATGCTCCTTACACCATTTTTTAATTCTCCAGTTGTCTTCAATTCAATTGACTTTCTGGCCTTATCAAATTTAATCTTCAACAGTAAATATCTTTCCAATAAAAATAGAGCATAATTTGTAGCAGGAGATCTGCAAGATAAGACATCAAAATATAAAGAGCAAATAGCATCAATCTGACTCATGACCTTATCTAGCTTGGCTTTTACTTTTCTCAGCTTTTCTTCCTCCTACTTTGACTTATCAAAAGTTTTACTTTTAGTTATGGTCAAATCATGGAATTGCTTCTGCATCTCCTAATACTTTTGCAGAGGAACTGTCTCCTTCTTACATTGCGCTAAAGCAACTTGGGCCTGTACCAGCTCCTCTTGTAACTCTAGAAAAATAGGATCACTACTTGATGGAGCATCATTGAATATTTCCTCTGTCTGGATGCCTTGATTGTGAGAGGATAAACCCTCCATCTAAATAGCCATATCTATTAAATCTATATGAGAGCTTGTTTGTGTGGTGACTGTCTGAGTAGAAATAGATTTGGTCTGGGTTCCTATTTCCTTGCATGCACATATTTATGTTTGTGTGGCCATAATGACTAACTCAGGAGTAGTGCTCTGAGCTTTCCTATTTGCAGTTTCTTTTAATTTCCGACGTAGTCACTTAACTGTCTTCTAAAGCTTATGGTATTTCTTCCTCAGCTTCCTTAAATTTATTTCGGCTACCCACTTCTTCTGAGAAGCATCTTTTGTAGGAACAGGTTTATCAATACCCTTTGTATCTAAGGGTTCTTGGTGATCGTCTTGGCTATGTTCCACTATAAGCGTGTCACCTGACTGGTTATTAGATTCATGAATTATTTCTGTGTCCGCTTCCTCTTCATGGTTTGCAACTTCTAGGGAAGAAAAAATTTCCATGTGACGAGAATCTCCTGAGGATTGAACTTTGTTCAGGTTCTAGTCAAGTGATCCTCCAGGTTGCATATATGCATTCAAATTTGCAAGAACCTGGGCCATCCCTTCCTCATGTCCTGTAAGAAATCATTTTGGGGGCTCATAGGTGGTGTTTGAGAAGACCCTGCTTCATTTTCTGGTTCACCATCTTTTCGAAAAAAATATTGTGCTTTCCTTTGTTCTTGGTCAAAATCATGGTCTTCCCCCTGTCAGGTTCAAAATTGCATTCTTCCTCCAGTTTTGACTCAGAGTTACATTCTTCCTCTGGTTCTAGTTCAGAGTCGTGTACAATAATTGGACTAGATGGCTTTGCCGGGCATTCGGTGCTACCTTGAGGATCTACAAAAGTCCTCTGAACTGGGTTTAGCCTCATAGAATGCCTACGCTTATGAGGTCCTATTACTATATGAGTAGTTCTTTTCCTTTTCAGAACAGGGTTCTGCTGTCCAATTTCTAAAGTTGCAAAATTTTTGGCTACAGGGTTTGGCTTAATATCTAGTGGTGCTATAAAATCATCCCAAGTTAAATTTTGCTGAGCAAGACTGTGACTAACAATTAGTTTGATCAAACCATGAATACTGACTACAGTATCAGGATACTTAGCTCATCTTAATCTATCAACTGTATCAGGCAATAATGAATTTAAGAAAAATGGAAAATTGACAGTAATCTTTTTCTTTAAAACGGCTAAGAGTTTAATTTGTTGTGGTTTTACCACATCCCATCGACCATCACAAGTAATGTACTTCTGGATGACACTTGCCAATTCACACCATGGTTCTCCCAGAGAGGACAGTTGAATTCTTTTTCCTTTTCAAGTTAGCTCTTCACCTACATCTTTGAAAATATCCACTGTGTCATGCAACATTATGTGCTTTTTAGGCCATATTTCTCCTTCTGTTGACAACTCGAAAACTTCAACTATCATAGCTTCTGATACTGTTATTATTACACCTTTTACTATGGACTTCCCATTCTATAAGTGCTGTAAAAATTCAAGGGAGATTTCACTGCTAGGGGCCTGAAGCTTGGTGAAATATGACATCCATCTTGCACACACTGGAATTTCCCGAGCTTTGTCAGAGATTTCCAACACCAAGGGCTCTCGACAAACCGATTTTCCATCCATAATGCTCGAATTCTTCCGATATTTTCCTTACAATTTTCAAAGATTAATATAGCAAGAAAAACGTAGCAGAGAACATCAATTGCTTTGGTAAAATGGAACAGAAAGTAGACGTAACAACTAAATTCCATAATGTCAAGTGGAATTTCCATGATAATTAATAATATTAATTTGCAGACTATCATACTGCGACATGTCATTTGATCATGGGATATCATAGCAACATATCAAGTCCAATAAGCGGAATAAATATAGCGCATGCAAAGGTGTAATGGGAATCCTCCCCTTCCTTAAAAAGAGAGGTCACCTATGACCGAGTAGACAGGGAAAGGGTTGTTCTGACGGCAAGGCAAGGGAGTGAACAATACGGCATTGAATGAAACAAAGTATGCATATAAATGATAGGATGACAAGAGGTATGGTTATAATGAGAGCGGAGTGTCTAAAGATAGTTATGAATAAGAGATAAGATGCTTGGATTGATGATGAGTTATGTGAGAGAGAAAGGGGCAACAATATGCCAAAAAGATGCTCTGTTGACAGTATTTTGGTCGAGAATGATACGGTTGATCGAAAAAAATATCTGATGAATAAGGGTTCAAAACGGGGAAAAATTAAGGAAATAACTTCTCTAATAAAAAAGAAAGAATAAGAAGAGGGTATTATAGTAATAATTGACGATAAGATATAACTTCAATACCATAAGCAGAGCCTTTGCTGCCAATAGGTGTCCATAGCCTCGGCAGGGTTGCTTTTTAACCCATATGAGCCAGGATCCTCAATTTATAATTGGAGAATTGCAGTGTTGTTCTATAGAAGAGATCAATGTGCTAGTGTGGTAACCAGATGACCACATTGCCATTCACTAGGATGTAGCAAATGTGATCAGGCTAGCTTGTGATGAGACCTCCTATTCCAAGGATGTTCTGGCTATCCAATGGATCATAACCCTAGTGTGGTGCCCATAATGGGAATGTCACTTTGCTACAACCTTATGAACATGGTAGGCTGGCTCATAATGAAACCCCCTATCCTCCATTTGAAAACAAAATTTTGTTGTTATTACACATTTTTATGATAAATAGAGGGAGGCTCAATACTCCTTAAGAGTAGGGATGGTGGAAGAAGTTTAACATGTCAATAAAAAAGTATACCCATAGTCTTATTTACAAAAAAAAACAGAGAAGATTATAACCAGGAAGGGTGGAACCAACATGGTATTAAGATGATCAATCAGTATCATGTATAGTAGAAAATGATGCAGTAAGGTAGTATATAAATAACTGTGTCTCTTTTCTTGAAAAGAATCTATCATCAAGAAATTGTCCTATTAAAGATCATAACATTAATGGTATTAACTCCCTTCAATAGAATCCATTAATTCTTGTCCTCATAAAATTAGTGTACTTCATTCCATGAAAAGAAAACAAAATGAAAAACAAAAGAAAAATGGGGCTAAGATAAGCAAAGAGCAATCACACAAAAGAAAAATTTTGTTGTTCAATTGGGTTGAACAGTGGCTATTCAAAAGATTGAACAACAGTTGTTCAATTAAATGAATAACAAAACAACACAAAAAGAAAAGAAATGATATTCAATAGATTGAATAGTTGTTGTTCAATTAAATGAACATCAAAACAACGCAAAAGGAAATGAAGTGTTTTTCAATATATTGATCAACAAAACAACGAAAAGAAAGAAAATGTTGTTCAATTGGATTGAACTGTGGCTGTTCAATAGATTGAATAGTAGTTGTTCAATTAATTGAACAACAAAACGTCGAAAAGAAAGAAAGTGTTGTTCAATAGATTGAACAACAACTATTCAATAGATTTAACAATAGTTGTTCAATTAACTGAACAACAAAACAATGAAAAGAAAGAAAGTGTTGTTCAATTATATTGAACAGTGGTTGTTCAATAGATTGAACAGTAGTTGTTCAATTAAATGAACAACAAAACAACGAAAATAAAGTGTTGTTCAATTAACTGAACAACAAAACAACGAAAAGAAAGAAAGTGTTGTTCAATAGATTGAACAATAGTTGTTCAATTAACTTAGCAACAAAAGAACGAAAGGAAGGAAAGTGTTGTTCAATTGGATTGAACAACGGTTGTTCAATATATTAAACAACAATTGTTCAGTAGATTGAATAGCAGCTATTCAATTAACTGAACAGAAAAACAATGAAAAGAAAGAAAGTGATGTTCAATAGATTGAACAATAGTTGTTCAATTAACTGAATAGAGAAACAATGAAAAGAAAGAAAGTGTTGTTGAATTCGATTGAATAGAGACAATTCAATAGATTGAACATCAGGTTTTCAATTAACTAAACAACAAAACAAGCAGAGAAAAAGAAAAAAATTAAATCAAATCAAATCAGCAATCATATTTACATATTTTACAGAGGAAATAAAATTTATAAATATGAAGCTCCTAAAGGATTGCCTTCTACAGCTAAAACTTTCATGGTGGGGTCCTCACGTATCTACTGATAGAAAGATTCTCTAGTAAGTGGTTTTTGGTAGAGGCACACTCGATGCCCGTTCGCTTTAAAAGAAGAACCAGGCCCATCAATGGTGGTCAATGTAAGAGTGCCATTGTCATGTACTTGCTTTATTTCATAGGGGCCTAACCATCTAGTTTGCAATTTTCTAGGGAATTCTTGAAACCTAGAATCATAAAGAAGTGCCCAGTCGTCCTCACGAAATGTCTTTTTCTTAATCAGGGCACCATGCCATTTGACTCATTGTTATTGAATAAGTGTCATATGTTGTAGAGACAGTAGCGGAATTTCATCTAATTCGTTCATCTGATGTAACCTGTTAACCCGGGCATCAGTTAAATCCAGTCCCGCTTCCTATGTTGTCCTTAGTGTTTTTATTTCAAATTCTACGGGAAAAATGGGTTCCTTATGAGATGCCGGTTGATATGGAGAGTATCCAGTAGTGTTTCTCCAAGTTGTGTGATACACCCACAAGGCCTCTAGTAGTCGAGCAGTCCAGTCTCGTCGATGTGATGAGACTGTCTTTCTTAGAATAACTTTGATAACTTTGTTGGTGCTCTCCACTTGCCTGTTCACTTGCGGGTGATATGGAGAAATAATTCTATGTGTGATGTGATGATTTTCCAGTGTAGTAGCAATCTTGTGACCCACAAATTGTGGCCCCCCATCAGTAATTACTTCTCTGGGTAAGCCATACCACACAAAATTTTTGAAAAGAAAATTAATAACAGTTTCCTATGTTGCTTTTAGTAACATTACTGCTTCCACCCACTTAGTTATGTAATCTGTTGCAACCAATATATACGATTTTTGGTTGGATGGTGGTTTGAATGGCCCAACAAAATCTAATGCCCAACACTCAAAGGGTTCTATCACCAGTTGTGGATGCAGGGGAATTTCATTAGATTGGCCAGGGAGGCCCATCCTTTGGAAACTATCACATGCCTGGACAAATTTCTTAGCATATTTAAAAATAGTGGGTTAGTAGTAGCCGATATATAGAATTTCATGTCCAATTCTGTGGTCTGCACAGTGTCCACCGTAAGGTCCATCATGGCATACTTTTAGGATATCATAAATTTCGTCCTCCCTGATACACCTACGAATGTGCATATCAGCTCCTGTGTGGAAAAGGTATCCTCCAATCTAAGAGAAATGAGTGCTATGCTACACAATCAATTTCCTTTCTCTCGGTGTCAGATATTTGAGCAATTTTCCCACTGCTAAGTAATTTGCTACATCTGCATACCATGGCATTTTTGTGGCCACAACAAACAAATGTTCATTCATGAAATGATCCTCTACTGCCACTATATTGTTTGTTCTTGGTACTCGGGAGAGGAAGTCTGCCACGAGGTTCTCCTTCCCTGGTCAATCCCTTATAGTTATGTCAAATTCCTGTAAAAGTAGTAACCAACGAGTCACTCTTCCATTTGCAATTGGTTTATTGGCTAAATATTTAATGGCAGAGTGATCAGTATACAAAAATACAGGGTATCTAGTTATATAGTGTCTAAATTTATTGATAGCATAAATAATAGCTAGAAACTCCTTTTCTGTTACTGTGTAATTGAACTCAGCAGGAGTTAGGTTTTTGTTGATGTAATATATAGCGTAGGGTTTCTTGTCTTCTTCTTGGCCAAGAACAACCCCGATAGTTGTATCTGATGCATTTGATGAAATATGGAAAGGTATATCCCAATTCGGGCCTCATAATACTAGTGTTGTTGATACTAACCATTTCAGATATATGAAGGTAGTGTCACATTTATCAGTCCATATAAAATCAACATTTCCTATCAAGGCATATAAAGGTGCAACAATTTGCAAAAACTTCTTTATAAATCTACAATAATATCCAGCAAATCCCAAAAAACTATGTACCTTTGTTTGAGTGCAGGGAGTGGCTAATAAGAGAATTACTTGTATCTTTGCTGGATTTATCTGAATTCCAGCTGCTAAAATGTAATGACCCATAATCAGGCCTTTTGTCATCATCATATGACATTTCTCATGACTTAAGCATAACCTAGTAGTAATACACCATTCTAGGACTTTCTCCAATGTCTATAATGCCTGATCAAAGTCATCTCCATAAGGTGTGAAATCATCCATGTACACCTCCAATCCTTCATTTATCAAGTCTGAAAAAATACTGAGTATGGCTCTTTGGAATGTAGCAGGTGCATTTCACAATCCAAAAGGAAATACCTTATAAGAAAATGTTCCCCAGGGGTAGGTGAAAGTAGTTTTATCCTGGTCTTCAGGGGCAATTTGAATTTGGTTGTAGCCACTGAAGCCATCTAGGAAAGAGAAGATTTTCTTTCCTACCAATGTATCAAGGACCTGGTCGATAAATGGAAGGGGAAAATGGTATTTTTGCGTTGCTTTGTTGAGTTCACTATAGTCAACACATATCCTTCATTTTCCATTCTTTTTGGGGACAACTACTAATGGAGAAACCCATTTACTATCAAATATAGGATAAATAAAATTCACATCTAACAGTTTTTGAAGCTCTTCTTTCACAATATCCTTTAGATGAGGATTTAATCTATGCTGCGGCTATCGAATGGGTCTTGCATCTTTTTTAGTGTAGATGTGGTGCATGCATAACTGAGGGTCAATCCCTTTCATGTCTGGTTAGTCCCATGCAAAAGCCCCTTTATATTTCCTAAGGACTTGGATAAGTTTCTTTTGCTGGTCATTACTCAGATTATTGTTAATGTTTAGGATTTTCCCTTGCTTGATTTCAATAGGTTTGCTATTATAGAAAGTGGTTGCTGGTATTGGTTGGTCATTGATGTCTCTTAAGGAATCTTCTTCAATCTCATTGTCAAGGACTTCTTCAATCATGTGACATCTTAAATTAAACATTGCAATAGGGTGATTGATAATGGTGTTAATGACAACGTCTTTTGTTTGATTTTTGAATTCAAGCGCATCTACCACAGTCAATGGTAAACAAATATTTTCTTTTAAATATGTTGTTGATAGTTTCCTAGTTTTTACAATGGTTAGGCTTAGTTGTGCAGAAGGGTATAAAGCTAGATTCTTAACAGCATTCCCTCTGGTTATGGTCATACTTCCTATTTGGCAAACTATATAATAATTGGTTGTTTCTAGCCAAGGCATTTCCAGTATAAAGGGATGTCCATCTAGCCGATTCCTAGGGTTAATAATAAAAAAATCTACCGAATATTCCCAAGAGTCCACAGAAACCATCACATCTTGTAATGTTCCTTCTGGCCTAATGACTGAACGGTCAGCTAATTCCAGCAAGGTAGTGGTTGGTTCTAAGGCTGTGATGCCAAGCACTTCGCAAGTTTCTGTTGTAACAATGTTAATGGCCACCCCTAAGTCAACTAAAGCATTGGGAAAAGAGTAGCCATTTATTTGGACTGTGACAATGGGATTCCCCAGGTCTTCATATTTTACAGGTGTCTCTTTGCCTAGTCAAAAATCAGACAAAGTTCCGATGACATGGACAATTGGTGTTATTTTTGTTTTCCTCACAGACTTCTTTGCACACAATTCTTTAATGGTTTTAGCATATATCGGAATATCTAGAATGGCCTGGAGGAGGGGTATTTTTATACATAGATGTTTGAGTTCACCCAGAAGATCAAAGTCAGGACATTCAATTGGTTGAGGTATTATCAGCCTTTCTGGGAACAGGGGAGAAATAATCATAATTTGCTTGGGATTTGTTATCTCAAAATCAGGCCCTGGAAGGCTGCAGACCAGGAAGACTTCAAGTAACAGTTTCAAACCTACTTTAAGCTGAGGCTTAGCCTCCCCAACTAGAGAGGGCTCTCTCAAAGGGTTAATGTTTTTTATTATAGTTAAGATGGCTAAATCTTGTGAAACAAATGTAAAAATATGAATGGTGGAAACACATTTAGCAACTATCCATTGGGCTTATGGAGCCAACATCATTTTAGTATGACAATAGTATTAACCTTACATAGAAGTCAGGGCATTCAACATTCAACACATTCAGAACATACCAAAAACATATGGGACCACACAGTCTGTGAATGCATACAGGAAGTTAGAGCACTATAAGTGAATTCTAAGTGATTACACATTCATACCACTGCAAATATTAGGAAAATAATAACACCACACATTCTGAACATCAAATCCCTCCTGAGTCCTGAGAAGTAAAGCCAATCTTGTATTACTAAAACATAGTCTTTACATGAAGCCAAATATCAGAGCTTTTTCAATAAATTTCCAACCCTTGGTACATTGCTCTTTCTTGTATATATAGAGTTCTTTTACAAGGCTGAGATTCCTCCTCCAACATGAGGGGAACTCGAATTCTACTTCTTATGAAACCTATTCAAATTCTAACTACCTATTAAAAGTAACAAACTGCTAACTGGAACTTTTAGAGATCTAAGTCAAATAGGAGTCTAACTCCATATCATGCTAATAATAGCCTTAATTACAATCATTCTCGTTCTTTGACAAGTGGTATTTTTTTAAAGTTTGGTTGTGGTGGATGTTCAAAGCTCCATACTAGTTCTCAATTTCCCATCTTCTCCATTTGCCTGAAAAGTAGGGAACTGCCCCTGTTTATCTGCCTTTGGTTTTCCTCAAAGATATTCGAAATCAATGAACTATACCCTTCATCTTTGATTATGCAAAATATATCAGAATGCCACGTCCTTGATGTGTTGTCAACCTTTTCCATGTGTGAAGACAAAAGCTCCTCCAAGCTGTCTAACATATCATGGGCTGTAGTAAATATGATCACTTTATAGTAAAAAGTTTAGAATTGGGTTCGAATATATATTTCCTCCACCTGTCTTGACCCTGTTGAAAGTTGATACCTTTAGATTATCCTTTGAAGATATTCCTTTTTCAAAATTTTCCCTCAGTCTCTCAAAATCTATTGACTGAGTTTTAAATTATGTAGCTTCAGCAGTTTCGTAGCGCGCTACAAAACTGCTGGGTAATTCCCAAAACACAGTTTTAACCCAATTTTTTTCTATTTTGAGCCTCTTGATATTTAAACATCCTTTTCAATTGCTCCAAAGCTTTTAAAATTAAGTGAAAATGTATGATCTTCAAGAAAGATTGTAACAAGGAAAACCATCAAAATTTGAAACATAACCTTACTTGATGTGTGACTTCTTTAAGGAGATTCTTTCTGCTGGCTTAACTGTATCTTTAAGTCTTCAATTTGTTTCTTCATGACTCTGATCCTAGTTCTCAGGTTTGTATTGACCTTTTTGATGAATCGCGCTTCCTTTATTGTAGGGACAATCCAGCTACGGAATTGAACATTAAAATCAACCACCTCGGGTATTTGAAATGTTTTGTCCTCCTACCGAGCTTGCATTTGGTTAAAATAAGCCTCCTTGATTGTAAATTTCCTGGAAGCTTTCTTCAGTCTAGCAATTTCAAAGTTTTATGTTTCCAACCTCCTTTTCAACTCTTCCACACTATCTTCTTCTTGAAGGGTAACTGCTTTTCTTTTATCTTTTCCTTTGTGAGGCTATATTGCCTCCCCTGTTTCATCTGCTCCTGGCAATATCTCCTGTATGTCTTTGACATTCCTTGTTATGGGTCTTCTTGGCTTAAAATTTTTTTTATCAACTGGATCATCGAACCTGAGCTTTTTCGAGGCTTTATTTTTCTTAGCCTTGTATTTTCCTTCTATCACATTTGCTTGAACCAGGGGAGACTCTTCAATATCAATTGCCTGCAATATGTCATTAAGACTTCCCTTTGAAACCGGGGTGTCTTCAGTCACCACTGATTTGCCTTTTTCTTTAGCTACCTGGCTCCTAGTCCTTCTTCTTTGAACTCCTTCACCTGTGCTTGACTCATGTGCACCTTCTTTGACCTGAGCTTTCTCTTTAAGGGATTGTTGGGGTGTATCCTGGATAGTCAGTGGCTGGGTGGATTATCTTACTTGTTTCCTAGCCTTCAACTTTGGAAACCTCCTAGATCTTATTTTTGCATGATGAACAGTCATTATTGGAAGATCTTTTACAGCTTGAGGACTGAGACCGGTCTCGTTCTTGAAACCATACATGAATATGAATGTGGGCCAGTCCCTACCTACTCTCTGGAGTTCATGCAGAACAATCAACTTAACCAATCCATGGTGAAACAACGAATTCTCACAAGCCTCTTTCCTTAATTGCACCTTATCACACATTTTGCTTAGGCTATGGAATAAGAAGATAGGTAAATCAATAGATGTCTTCCTTGTGAAATGCAACAGAAGTTTGAAATTATATGAATACACCTTATTGTATCTCCCTTCACAGGTAAGGTACTTCTGTATGCAGGTGAGCGAATTGGCATACGAATCCTTGACATAACTCCTAGGAACAGATTTTTTTAAATCAGAGTTAAAGAACTCGTGCTTCAGAAATTCTTTACATGGGTTCATATCGAATTTGAAATTATTAAACCAAGTTTCTTGCCCTCTTGGAATCTCCATAACTGTGGATATTATGTCTAGTGAGACCTACAGTTCAAGCATACCAACCTTTGAATTCAGTCCTGTAAAATACAAGGCAAATTCCTTGGTGAGGTGCATGACCTCCCTGGAGTTTCTTGCAAAAATTCCATCACCCAGCTTGCTTGAATGCATGTTCAACTTCCCTGTTCCTCAAGGTTATGTCTAAACCTTCAGGTTCAGTCCTTAAACACCTGCCTGACCTGTGATTCTTTCTCTCTACATACCCCTCCATGAATCTCCAGTGGAATGATATGTTTTATGACCGGCTCTGTTTCAATCTTTGATCTCTGCCTCGCTTGATATGTAATGCATTCAAATTGAACGGTTGTAGATTTTTACCTTATGCAATGAATGCAATCATGACTAAGACTGTGCATACCTGACTTTTCTTGGATCTTGCAATCCGAGTGTACCAGAGTACCTAGCGACTGTAATGATGGAGATAAGTGGTTAGACCTGATATGTGGAGTGTATAAGATGACAGTGGATGATGCAACCATAATTGGACTTGACAGATTTGACAGTTGGGAAAGATTTGCTTCGGATTGCACGAATCTCCAATTTCATAGCACAGTCAGTGTAAAATTTGAATTATGCGCTACGAAATCACCTAAAACATGTTGCGCTGTGAAACTGCTAAAAAGGATTTATGCGCTGCGAAATTACCTAAAACGCTTTATGGCACATAGTAACCTTTGAACCAAACTAACACATGGTTATGAGACCAGTGATGAATGAAAATGTATAGTTGACTCAAGACTCCTAATACTCAGACTCTAAGGAAAACAAAAATCAAACTTAGACTAGCACCAACCTTTACCATCAAACTAATGTGAAAATTTTGGCATTAGAGTTCTTAAGTGATAACAGGATCTTTCTGCCTGACTGTATCTTCTCCCTATTTTATTTACTGGTCATCTACAGTCAAAGGCTTATTCAGATGAGTTTCTTTAACTTCAGGTTGTAGATTTTTGTCCTCATCTAGAGCAATTACGCGTCCAGATCTTAACTTAAATTCATTACATTCTCTCAACTGAACTTCAGGGTCCAGACTCTCAATAATTTTTACTGACTAGATCGGATTGTTGTTAAGATTTGGGTTAGGTTGAGCTAGGAGTTGCGGTCATATATTAGGTTGAGGTGAAAGATGCTAGTAAGGTTGGTTGAGGTAGAGGAAATGTCCCCATAAGCTGGTTTTCATATCGTTTCCAATTTGGCTTCCAGTTCTAATTTTGGGAGGTAGAAGGATAACATTGAGAGGAATAGGGGGTGTTCTGCCAGAATGGTGGAGGGTAAGAGGAATTTGGCCAATTATTATTTGGATTTGATTGGTTGGGCCATGGTGGCATAGAAAATTCTTGAGGTGGCCAGGAAGAGAAAGGTGGCTGGTTCTTCCATGCTGCCCCTGAGTACTGCTAAGAATTAAATTGCGAAGAAAGAAAGAATGGAGATGGTTTTGTAGGCATATCTATCGAACGTGTTTTCCATTGACGGTTCCGGTTCAGCAGATATACTGGTTCCACTTCCTCTTTTGCTTCCTTGAAAGATGCTTTTAATCTAGGAAGCCATGGACAACTTTTCGTAGCATGATCCTTAGTGCAAATTGCACATGTTTGTATCATATCTAACAAACATTCTCTATGATTGTGTTTCTTTCTACAATGTGGACAGAAAATAGCCAAATTTTGTTCTGATTTGGCATACTTTTGTTTGGCCTGCATGATATCCAATTGTGTCGTCAGGGTCCCTAAGATATCGGTCTTGAAATCTTCCATTAGACTACTAATTTCAACTCGTATAATGCTCCCTCCTGAGGCTTTGTTGTCTCTGGTGACTGCATCATGCTTGGTTGGTTTTAGCCTTATACTACCTCTGGAACACCCGATGCACAATTGTATAATATTATCATAATCCTCTTGATAAATATCACCCTTCCCCATCAAATTTAGTGTTTCTACCCATTGGTCTTTCATACCTTTGATCATCATAGTTTTAAGAACTTTAGGAGGCAAATTTTCATAAAGAGATCTTTGCAGATTACATTGAAAATGTTCTACATATTCTTCAAGAGTCTCATTAGTCTTAGCTACCATTTGAAAGATTTAATCCTTTAGTTCTCTAGTTCGGCAATAATCTTGGTATTTTTTTAGAAAGGTTGTTTTCATTTGGTCCTAGTCATTAATGGTACCTCCACTAAGCCCCATAGACCAACACAAAGTTGCTCCCTTCATAGTAGAGGGGAACAATTTTAGCTTCTGGGAGTCGTTAGTGTAATCATATCCCCTACATAAAACATCAAATTTGAAAATAAATGCATCAGGATCCTCTGAAGTTAGCCCATAAAAGTTGGGAATATTCTGTAATGGAATAGATTTCATGGGAGAATTGACGGCTATATCAACAATAGGGTATTGTAATGTAGAGGTCTAAGGTTGTTGCTGATTATTAGCCATTTGTTAAAAAATATGCCAATATTCTTTAGGGATTTTCAGAGTTAGAGATTTGTTCCTGGGGGATTTAAAAGATACTTTTAGAATGATTTTAATGATACTACCTTGGTCCGGAATACTAGGTTTCCTCTGTTCAACTACTACTTCAGGAGATTTGGGTTCTGATGATTTAATATTTTCAACACTACCTGTTTCTCCTTCTCCTTCATGGAGGTTGCAAGAATTCCCTTCTTGTAAAGGGTTAGGCTATAAGTTTTCAGTGTTCTAAAAACTCTGTTCAGATCCTTCAGTCTTGCTGTGAATCTCAGCGTCAACTACAGATGGTGATCCTACAGCCTAAAGAGTTACAGTAGGATTTCTTGTAGAAACGGTTCAGGGTCCTACTGATGAATGAGACTCAGTTTTCCTGATGATTTCATCAATGAAGGTTGATCATCCAAGGGGCACCGATCCCTTAGATTTTTCAGATCTTGGCGGAGGAATTATATCTTTTTCTACTCTTTTCTTCTTAGTCATTCATACAGAAATACAAACATTTATTTCTACTTTAATTCCTACGTAGTTTTGCTAAAAAGTGGACAAAGGAGCAAGAACTTTACTTGCTCGTACATAGGTTCTTACCTTCCGTTTTTAATACCCAATTATTTTACAACAAACAGACACCAAACATCTATTTCTACTTTAATTCCTACGCAATTGTGTTGAAAAGTGGGCAGGGGAGTAAGCACTTTACTTGCTTGTACATAGGTTCTTACCTTCCATTTTTAATACCCAATTATTTCACAACAAACAATTATCAAACACACATCACTTTCTGTGAAATGGAAACACTCTCCCCGGCAATGACACCAAAATGTTGGGTGCATATAAAATGTCTTTTAGAACTCCTAAATGCCTCACATTAATTATCGACTTGGGTAAGTCTTTTTGTTTCAAGAGTGTACACAATATGTGCAAGTTATGAAAATCGTTATATCTACAGAGAGTAATGCTTTAAGATATCTTATTAATTTCAATACAAGAGTAAATAGATCAAACCATAACTATCAAACTTGTAACTTCAAGGAAATTAACCTATTCAAGCACCAAAACTCAATCTTAATCAAAAATTTCTAATTGCAATTACATCAACCAAGTGCACCATAGAAATAACAAAGCTCTTTCAGTTGAATCTAAACCTCTTCATAAAAGTAATACACTAGATCTAATCAATAACACTCTAGCTTTCAATTAACAAGAAATGATTCTTACCTAATAACTAAATCAATCTACGACATAAATAAATGAAGCCAATCAATAGAAATAAGAATTAATGCAATGAATACACAAACTCAACACTAGTAAAAGTAAATCAATCTTAAAGCTATAAAACAAAGTAATTAAACTTGTAGTAAAAGAAAGGTAAAACTATAAAACAAGGAACAACAATGAAATCCACCACTGACCCGGCCCAAGCCGCTAGTGATTACTGCTTAGTTACTCAGAATAGCACGAACAAGTTGAAACATGAATTATATATTAAATCTGAATGTCATTACAATCACGATATGTTCTTTAGAATATCGTTGTCTCTTAAAATTATAGTTGAAGTAAAATAAGCAAGAGTTTTTCTACTCTATTCATGTTTCCCCTCTTATAATCAAAGTGGAAAAGAGATAACTTTGATTCCTGAGGAATTCGAAACTAAATACTATTATCAGACAATCTTCCATCTTGCGTTGATCTTCCTGATTCTCTTCACAACTTGCCCACACAAGACGTGCTCTTCTCCTTATTTAGCCTTTGTTGTTCAATAGATTGAACAGCAGGTGTCCCATTCGCTAATCTCTGCATAAAAATCAACGAAAGTTAGTTTTAACAGCTAATCTGCATCAAAAGTAGTTTCCCTCACTTTCTATCGAAATTCTATCAAAACCTTATTACATCATGGCACAAATGCATAAAAGTGAGGAAAAAGATAATGTAATCAAGGGTAAATTTATACTTGTTGCACGACCCAACATTTTGTAGCCAGAGTCGATGCATATCTTCTGTCACACCTTAGATACTATTCCAATGAATTGGTATTTGGAAACAGAGCTACGCCATGGGACGGCTGAATGGGATATCTTGAGGGGAAGTTTCTTATTAAATTTCAGCTTTGAGGATGGATTTGACTTCATTGATGAAGTGCTCCAAGAGATTAAGGTTGTTATCTTTAAAATGCCTGAAGAACCAATAGAATGGGTACAACTAGATTGGAGCACATAGCTGCACCACATGCTAGAATGCTACAATGCGATAGCTGAAGAAGAAGAGGATGATTCGTGAAAAATAAACATTCCAGAGACTAAGGGACAGCACGAGGTCGAATGACTTGAGACAGAGAGCCTTGGTGTAATAGAACAATTGAAACTCGGCAAGTAAATATTGGATATGATGCAGAGCCTAAGTACACGAAGATTGGATACTATTGGGATTGATATACAATTGATAAGTTGGCCGAATTGTTGCGCGAATACCAGGATCTATTCCCAACGAAGTTCTTGGATTTGAAGGGTATTATAGGAGATATGGGCGTAATTAAAATTACTTTGAGAACTAATGCAAAGCCTGTAAACCAGAGACCTTATCGTCTCAATCTGAAGTATAAAGAAAAGGTTGCAATGAACTGGAAAAAATGTTGGAGGCCGGAATCATTGAGCTAGTAGAAGAATGTGATTGGGTGAGCCCAATTTTTGTCTAGGAAAAGAAACAACAAGGTGAAATTAGAATATGCGTAGATCTAAGAAATTTGAAGTGTGCATGATCTGTTTCCAACACCATTCATAGATGAAGTTTTAGTAAATGTTGGAGGATAAGAAGTTTATTCATTCACTAATGGGTTCTCTAGTTACTATCAAATTAAGATCGCACCGAAGGATCATAGAAAGATGACCTTCATGACAGAGTGGGGATGCTTTTAGTATACAGTAATGACATTCACGTTGAAGAATGTGCTTGCGATCTTCTCCAGGGTAGTAATTGCGGCATTCAAGGAGTTTATTCATAAATTCTTGGAGGTATATTTTGATGACTGGGCTGTGTTCGGATTGGTAAAGCGCCATATTGCAAGTCTGCACCTCATGTTGGATACATGTCACAGATACCAGATTGCACTGAACTTGAAGAAATGTATATTTTGAGTTCCTTTTGGAAATTTTCTAGGCCATGTAGTCCGTAAGTAGGGATTGATGGTGGACCCTGCAAAGATAGTAGTGATTGTGAATTTAGAAGCTCCTAAGAATTTTAAGCAGCTATGTGCAACGTTGGGCCACACAGGCTAATATAAGAAGTTTATCAAGTCATATGCCTAGATAATCGTGCTGATGGAGAAAATGTTAAAGAAGGATGTGATTTTTTTTTGGATGAGGAGTGTTAACAAAGTCTTGATGTGTTAAAGGACAAGATGCTGATTGCACCCATCTAAGTATTTCCGGATTGGAAGAAAGAGTTACATGTTCATGTCGATGCTTCATGTATTTCATTTAAACCCCTTATCTAAGTCAAACTAGCCATTTCCCGGTCCAATCTAGCTGTTGTCATTCTAGCCGTTACCTGTCTAGAAAATTGGGTCATTGGATATTTTGCCCTATCTATTTAATGTGCAATGCGAGATCCGCTCACTCAACTTGTCTTGATGATGAACCACACTGGTTGCTTCGAAACACGTTGACAAAAGTATCTCTATGTGATTTTCACCGAAGAATCTTCTCAAAAAGTAGGAAATTGTCAAAAGAAGAAAATAATTCTTCCACTACAGAGCACGAAGGGTTGGCCATGGTCTACGCGCTACAAAAGTTTCGACATTATTTGTTGGGTGCACATTTCAAAATGTACATAGATCACTCTGCTCTCAAGTACCTAGTAAACAAGCCCATGTTGGAGGGGGGAATCTGTTGATGGTTGTTGTTTTTCCAAGAGTATGACTTTGAAGTAATAGTGAAGCTTGGACGGTTGAACGCAGGACTCGATAACCTAATCCAAATCAAGATAGGTGACGAACAAACCAATTTGGAAGAAGGATTGCTAGATGTGAAACTCTTTGTTGTGCACATTGCGGATGACCACTTTGCTGATATCATTCAGTTTTTGACCACGGGTATAACCCCAGAAGGCTATTCTACTCAACAGAAAAAGGAACTAGTCGTCCGCGCAACTGAGTTTTTTGTTCTATCGAGACATTTTTATGAGATGGGAATAGATGAAATATTGCGCCGATATGTTCTAGAGTTTGAGCACGCTAGTATCCTCACTAAGGCACATGAAGGAGTGGCAAGAGGACACTATGCAGGTAGAGTGACCATACAGAAGATTTTACGTGTAGGGCTATGGTGGCCGACAATGTATAAATATTCTAAGGAATTTTGTAAAGAATGTGATGCTTGTCAAAGGACGGGAAATCCTTCGATAAGAGATGAATTGACCTTAAGCCCTTAGGTTTTGTTAAAAGCATTTGAAAAATGGGAAATTGACTTTATAGGTCTGATACAACCACCGAGAAGGAAGCCAGACACACGTACATCATTACTGCGACAGAGTACTTAACTAGATGGGTAGAATCACAACTAGTGAAGGATTGTACTGCTGCTACAACTATGAAGTTCCTATTTGAATATGTCTTAATGCAGTTTGGGTGACCTAAAATATTGATGAGTGATAGGGGTATGCATTTCCTGAATGAAACAATCAGTGTGATGAGCAGAGAATTCCAAGTTTACCATCAAAAGAGTACACCCTACAATCCCCAAGCCAATGGTATAGTGGAAGCATTCAATAAGATTCTAGAGAATGCATTAATGAAGGTTTGTAATGCAAAGAGAAACGATTGGTATGTACACATCCAGGTGGTTCTATGGGTATATAGGATGACATGCAAGAAGTTGATAGGCCAAATTCTGTTTAGGTTGGTCTATGGGATCAAGGTGATGATGCCCATGGAGTATATTGTGCCAATATTTCACATTGCAGATTTGACAAAGATGGCAAATTGTGAGACCATGGAGGAATGACTCACGTAGTTGATGGAGTTGGAAGAAGACTGGTTTCTTGTAGGATTTCACCAGCAAGTGCAAAAGGAACGTGAGAAGGCCTGACATGATAGGTGTATTAAGTTGTGCACTTTCAAGGTGAATAATTTGGTTATGCTCTATGATAATAACTTCACAAATTTTCCGGGAAAATTCCAAATGCATTGGTTAGGCCCGTATGTTGTTAAGGAAATCAGGATGGTGGTGCAGTTCAGCTCGTGAAGCTGAATGGAGAATTGTTCCCTAGAAGGGTGAATGGAAGTCAATTGAAGTTGTATATAGGGGATCCTACCCCTGAACAATGACTACATGGTTGTTGTGCATGGAATCCTCCCACAACAGGTTTTGGGGCTTAAAGCCCATGTTTTGGTCGAAGATGTTGTAAAACTCTATGAATTGCAGGCGCGGAGTGCAAAGTGTACAATTGAGTCATAAGGTTGTTTTCCCTAAACATTGTATTGTAAAATAGTGTAAATTTGGCCTACCCATGGTCCGTGGACCATTGGATTGTATAAATAGAGCGAGCCTATAAGTTGTAAAGATAGTGATGGATAGAGGGAATAGTGTAGGAATGGTTCAAGTTCATAGAATTCCAAGTATCTTGGGTTGTAGTAGTAGGAAGAGGCTCTATAGCTGAGTGCATAGAGGCCTAGTAGAGTCTACAGCTGAGCGTGTAGGGCAGTGTTGAGTTTGTAAGCAAGATTGAAGATTAATAAAAGAGAAGTTGATTCCTATTCCTATGCATTTGTTGTGCATTATCTTCCTTAATTTTGTATTCATTTATGTATTATGCACACTGTTATGATTGCTGAATATGTTATAATAACCATAAATATTACACACACAAGCTAAGTAAAGGGTTAATAAGCAAGGATCTTGGGTAATATATGGGTCGCGCCCTCAGTAGTGTTGCGCAGAAGCCACACCATACGTCGCGAAGGGATCATAAGTTCACGTAGCAACTGGTTAGACTGCGGACCTCTAGAAGCCCATTAGACATCCCCAGGGTGTGGAAACCTAGTTCTAGCACCCTCCCATACTACTTCGGGTGAGACCTCAGTCCGCGCTCTATGGACTATTGCTGAAAGGGCCAGTAGCACCAGGATTTGCTTCGCTAAATCATCTCTAAACCTGGGTCAGGCCCACTAAGCCAACAAACGGTTCCATTGTTGGGACCGAGATCTGCATAAAGGATGTCTGATGTTGTACCATTGGAACCCTACAAAGAAAGAAATTAAAGAGTGGTTGGACAAGAAGATTTAGAAGTTCACGGCATAGGAAAACAAAAATCCGTGAGTATCTAAGGAACAGTGGTTGGATCGCTACTTGTACACGGAAATCCACAAAATTTTCTTAACATATTTTCCATTTGAGCTGTATGAGTGAATCACAAAGTTAATAGACATTCAGGGAAGGTGTAGGCTCAACAAACCAATAGTGTGGACTCCGGAACTAGTGCGCAGACTAGAAGCCTCGAAAGAGAAGATAGCGCGAGCTATGGAGCACTGGCTCGACCAAATAATAGGAGGATTTATCATTGAGTTCACGGTAGACACGATCATCAGCTACAGCGAGGCAGAGCGACGTTTTCTCAAGGGACCATAACATAAGTATGTTAAATCTTTGAACACTTGGATTAAGATGCTATTGTGTGAAAAGCGGGTTATGTGAATAAATTAATGTTTGGAACTATGCGGAGTGGAAAGATCTACAGAGGCAAAATTATAATTTCACCCTCATGGGAGAGCGAGGATGAGCTCACAAAGGTTTCTCCGAGAAGTGCGGTCAATTTGATAAGGTAACGAATTCCACGTTTACCACCTCCACCTGTTAGCACCTAAATCTGCCTTAGGCTGAAGGAAGGCAAAATTCAGGGTAACCACAAACCACGCTCAGTCTGGTAGCTAGCCCTACCAGAACAGGAGAGGGCTCTCTCTGTGTCATGCTCAGTGAATAAATAAACAATATGGTTTGAGATGAATTACAATGAATATTGATTTTATGCTAGGTAAATAAATATGAAAGAAGTATTTTGATACATAACTGAGTTTTCTGGGATGTATGGGACCAAAGAACAGCATGAGCAGAGAATTTAACACAAAGGCACAAATTACTTCTTGAGGAAAGACAGGCGGAAAGTCTAGCAATTAAATTTGAAATAATGTGAAATGGAAAGATTGTTTAGGAGGGTGAAAAGGGCATAAAGACATGAATCCTTTTCAACAGAAGAAGAACACAGAACGTGAAAATTTTCCCAAAGGCAGAGTAATAAACATGAATTCTACCTTTTCTTATTTAGAAACTTTCACTGGAAATGAATATTAATGAACTATGAAACATAACGAAATACATATGAAACAGAAAGAAAATACATTTGCTAAACTCACACCACAGGAATCTCATGAACCAGAGCTGCAACCTTTCATTAATTCTCTCTCAAAATATACAATGAGTAACTGAGTTTCTCTCCCACAGTCTCCTAGAAATTCCAATCCTTTGCCAATGGTTGTTCATACAATAAATAGAATTTGCCATCATGAAATGGAATGACCCAAAGTTGGGGAGTTTTTTTAAATCACTACAAACTGGAAATGAAAAGCCAACCATTAGTGACAGGTGCAGCGTTACAAAAATGACAAAACTGTAGTGTAGATTTTTTGGGTGACTGCTCGCCTTCCTTTTGCCACTTGGATAGAAGCCAACCTTTAGTGAAAATGCTTTTTAAAATTTGCCTTAGGTTCCAGGAAAAATCTATTGTAAATGAACGGGCCCACTTGGAGAAAATCGTGAATCGAAATTTCGCGGAGCGGAAGTGATTTTGGCCTTTGGGTCTCTTTGCTCCGCGCCCAAAACTATATGCGTTGTGCCATTTTGGAGATGGTTTTGAGGTACTTTATAAAGTCCAAATTGTGCCTAAGTGTGCTTGTTAGCAAGCCCTTCCTGTCTACTTTCCAGCCCAAGTCGAATTTCTAAATTTGGTGCTCATTTGCCCCTCCAAAACTTCAATCTCCCAGGACTACTTTGTGTGTGTCAAAATAGGGGCAGAGAGGTCATTTTTTGAGTGTTTTTGACCTCCTGAGGACCCAAAACTTGCCCAAAATTCTTGGACATGGACCAGAAATCATGATTTTTTATGTCAAATCCAAAAATATAAAATTTTTTCCATTTAGAGCTCCCTAGCATAAGAGCGCGCCACGTGGCACGACGCACAGGGAGAAAAACCCTGTCTTTGTACCAAAATTTTTGAAAAGACCAAAAATGCCCCAAATTTTTTTATATTTGGGCTGGAGCTTCTCTATGAAGTGCCATGCTGGGCCAAAGAGGCTTCAACCAAGATTCAGAGACGATCTTGCTCTTTTTTCCTCTTTTGTCTTTTTGTTGCTTTCCTCAATTTCTCCTTCAAATTCCTTATCCGAGCCTTGGAACTCATGTGACGTGCCCTGTAGTGATAAACCATATGCCTCAATAATTTTTTGTCCTTGTCGGCCTTTTCTAGCAGTCTCTCAAGGTGGATGTTGATCCGCTCAAGCCAAGACTCTCAGTCATTATTAATCTCTTGATCTAATGGAGTGAGTTCAATCCTCCTCTGTTGGGCAGATTGGCAATTCTCGCGGATGTTTTGCAGCTTTGTGATCTCCTGCTAGTCTTTGAGTTGTTTATTCCTCTGCTCCAAGTACCTGATAATCCACCTAGCCCTCTCCAAATTGAAAGAAAAGGCTTGGATCTTTGTTTGCTGCTCCTGGATGATCCTTCTAAGTTTGGCACTCTCCACATCTGTATCATCATCATGAATGAGAATGAAGTCAGCCTCTCGTTCACCTGATGGCCCCTCATCATGCATGGGCTCCTTGCCCCTATCCTGTACCTGTGTTGTTGATGTCGGAAGCGAGGCCCCTTCCACCCCGGGTGGAGATAACACTTGCTTTGCTGCTATGAACAAATGTCTAACGCCTCTCTGATATGTGATGAATACCAGCACACTAGCGGTCTCATGGCACTCATACTGATGAGAAGGACCACCTATCTCATGTTCAACCTCCGATAATCCCTGTGAAGTGCTGAAGAGGTCACGAGAGATGAAATCATCCCAAGTAATGCCCTGTAATCTCAGCTGATGAACCACCAAAATCTTAATAAGAGCAAAATGATAAACACTGTTAAGTTGTTGTTGAGGGGTTTTGTGCTGCATGAAGGTGTTCATCCTCTCTATGTTCCTGCAAATGAAATATGGGATGTCCATCATCCGTACCCTGGTAAAATGCATGAGAAACCTGATGTGATAAGCATATAAATGAGAGAACCTCCCCCCACAACTGAAATATTTCATGATTAACTTCATAAGTGGAGCATATTCATATTTTACATATCGAAATGGAAAGACTCTTTTGAGCTACCTCAAGAAACTGGCTTTAATGTATGGCTCATAATTCTGCCAATTAATCTTCTGTTTCTTGTGCCATGGTTCTCCAACGTTCGGTATGCTGGTTGCTAATGAGACAGATTCAGGTGTAAGTGTGAAGGTGACACCGACTAAGATAACGTGATCTCCATGTAAGTGAAGCACAAAAAGATGAGCCAACTCATGATGAAATCAAACACTAGCCACCTTTTGACAAAACTCAAAGCATGACAGATGCTGGAAACATGACATAGGAAGAGGGCAGGCTTGCAATTCTGTAAGGGTGGTTGGTTCTTCCCTAACATGTCTGCCACTTTTATGAGGTCTCCAAGGAGCCTGTTCTTCCGAGGATGAGTCACTTTAGGTTTCCATTTCATAATCCGATGAATGCTCAGATGCCATGACTATTGTACCAAATTCCTTGAAGAAAAGATGTTGTTGTATATGGACTATGCTTAGACTGCCCTTTAATGAGGTATGAAGCTCTGTGTTGTTATGCAAGATAATTGAATTCTTCCACCAAGGGGAACAATGCAAAAGGGACTGTTAGGAAGGGGAATAATATGAAGGGGTTAGGGATTATGGGGAGAAATTTTGTTTAGGGACATGTAGGAGGGTTTGGGAATTTATATAAGGTAGGATTTTGGGGTTTTACATTTGACAAATGAGTGGAAGGGATAGGGAATAGGAGTTTAGTAACATTTAGGGTAGGGAAAAATGGGAAAAATGGAATAGGGGAGAAGGGAACGATGGAAAGAAGGGAAAGATGAAATGGAGGAGGAACCTTGGCATCAACACAACGAATTCACAACCCTAACAACAATGGTTTTGATGAATTTAAGTGGTAGGGTTTAAGAGTTTTTATTGCAACCATAAGAAGCCATAAACCATCTTCATACTAACACAAAAATGGATGAGCAACCAAGATGTCGACCCTACCTGGCAAGTTCAACGGATTGAAAGGCAATTTGTTGCAATTCAGAGCAAAATCGGGCCTCTATGTGTATGCGTCGTGCAGCATACCCAGTGCACTGCGCCGTTTGTGTGCACCACGCCCATGTTGTTTAACACTGTGTGGTTGTGCCCAGTGCGCAACGCTGCCTCAGTGCGTCACGCCCCTCTACCTGTGCGCTGCGCCTGTCAAGACACCTCCAACTTTGCCCAAAAATATGCACTAGCTCTCAAAATCACTTTGAAATGCTTCTCTCTAACCTTGGTGTGCAAAATGACATTGATTCTTATGAAAAATCTATATAAAGACATTGGAGTCATGGTTTTGATTTTTGTTTCTTCAAAACCCACTTTGGTAATGTTTTTTTTTTGGCACTTTTTCCATGATTTAATTCAACTTTCTTTCACTTTCCTTTTTGGATTTTTAACTAAAATGATGAAATTTTTGGCACTTTTTTGTAGAGGTAGCTGACATGGCATTTGGCCAAGGAAACCATGACTGTTCCTGAAGAGATCAACTGGAAACTTTTTGAAAATTATTACAAATGACACACTGTTGACTTTTCTTCAAAACAGAGTTTTGAAGAACAGTCGTAATCTGTCAACATAACGATGAAAATCTTTAAATCACAACTTTGTAAGGGCCTCCCTCTGGCCTGCATGGCTTTATTGGACATGGTTGAAGACCAAATTGACTAATCCCTAGACCTAATGACTGAAATGACTCTTTTCCATTAAAAGATCAAACATTGACTGCCATGGACTTTAACAAACATTGATGAAAAGACCTAAGCCAGCAGGTGACAGGCATGAGGGGTAAGGGGTAATGACTGAAAGACCCTTCCGTCAGATTATGGCATGCCCCTAGTGAAATGCAGTTGAGTGGATGGAGCGAGACACCTACAAATGAGATGCAAAAAGAGTTTTGATCTCTGATGGAGGACTGACAAGACCGACTCTAACACTACCCACACCACCACTCACTTCACCGCCCTCACCTCCATCTCCACCCACTCTACCTCCACCACCTCCACAGTTCAGTATGGCGAGTGCGATCAAACTACGAGTATTCGGAGGAGTAGGGAATGAAGATCTGGACAAATTCTGGTTCATAGTAAGAGTAGTATGGGAAGCACAGGGCGTTGTGGATGATAAGATCAAAAAAGCTACACTGGCGAGCATGCTGCAGGATCATGCATTAAAATGGTATACCAAGAATTCTAATGACCACCTGAACACAGGAAATGCAGAGATCTAGGCCGCGTTAAACCGGGAATTTAGTAGGAAAAAATCAAAGACACAATCAATCATTGGGTTTAAAGAGATCATGATGCTTTTGGGCGAGACCCCCTAGGATCTAGACCAAAGGCTGAAGAGTACGATCCACGAAGCCAATATGACGTTAATGGATGCACAACATTGCACATGGTTTGTGGCCTCACTTATGCCACACTTAAGGATGGCGTTGTCACATCAAAAAATTTCCACCTAGGCAGAAGTGTTGGAAATGGAAATGAGGTTGTATGAGACCCCTATAGAAGACCCTAGATTGGGAGACAAATAGATCCACGCACAACTACAAATTTTGTGTCTGGAAATGTAGAGTTTGGAACAGGATAGGGCACCTCAGCCAGAGGTGCGCGAGGAAGTATCGTGCATAAAATGCAAAGGCCAAGGGCACGACAAGGACCACTGTCCAGTGTTCATGAACTACTTGGCAGGGGGAGGGCAAATGCCATTAAGACTAGAGGTGTAAGCAGGGCCAAGCGTAGCATTTGCGTTATGGTGCGCAATCTACCAGATAGGAGGAAAATGTACCACAGATAATTGTCATCTGTTGCAGAAGTATACATAGGCATCCCAGTAGTTGTTTTATAATTTTTGTAGGTCGGTAGGCCATGGCGAATGCACCTATAGAAGCTATGAACTGATGATGGATCAGAATCCTACCTACATGGTGCAAGCCGCAACGCTAGACCTCAACCCAAATGCAGGGATGGCATGTGCTGGGTTTTAGGGGCACGGTCAGAGTCGAGGTGGAATGGGACTAGGAAGGGATCACGACCAGATAATTTGTTACAATTACGGAGGGCCAGGGCATTATGCCCATGATTGTATGAACCCGACTAGGATATCATGTTGGTACTGTAATCAGTTTGATCATGAGGTGGAAGATTTCCTTTCATTGATAGCGAAGATGCAAAAAAAGGGGGTACTCCAGCCCCCTTCGACCCAAAATTTACAAATGATGAGGTCTGAACCACGCGAAGAAGACCCAAATGTAAACATGATGCTCAGGAGTGATGTGACAGTGGAAGATGATAAAGGGGAACAACTAGAAGAGAGCACGTGGATTTTCAAGGCTCTGACAAAGGAACCTAAGTTTGATTTAGAACGCGCGAAGGAGACATTCATGGAAGCTAGAAAGAGATTCACAGAGGCCTCCACTTCAGGTAGTAAGGATCAACTAGAACCAGGGATGGATCCTTCATTGCTCACTACCTTTCTGGAGACATGCATGAAACTTTTGCATGACAGCAAAGGAGTCAAAGGGCTACAAGAGCTTATCACTAGGTGCACTGGGTTAGGAAAACTGCGATTGGTCCAAAAACTAGGAAAGCATGTATTGCGCATAGGAAGGGAGATGAGGTTGACTGCGCGAATAGGTGAGTACGAAATGGATCAAGTAATCTTGGACCTGGGTTCGGATGGGAATGTACTACCAAAGTGCTAAGGGATCAATTCCCCTAGGGTCTTGGGTTGATACCCCAGCAAATCAGAGGTTATCTACAAAGAAACACACACATTCCACACAACCATGATGCTAATATAAACAAACTATACGAAGAGAGGTGCATCTTAGGGTCCTTTGTTTGGGAAAATCCAGCCAAGGTCCAAACCCTCTTGGAGTTCCTTTTAGTCCTTCTGTTAGAGCCTAGATTTACCTCAGGCTGAAAAGATAAGCTTCTAGGTCCACATCAAACCACGCTCAGCCTTGTAGCTAGCCCTACGAGGACAGGAGAGGGCTCTCTTTGGGTCAATATCAACAAAGGATAATTGATGGGGCTTGAGATGACTAAAATAGCTGCTAACCTTAGGCTAGGTATGAAGTGCAAGGATTTAATTTGAGTTTTTTGGGGGTTTTGTGTTGGAAAAAGGGAAAGGCAAATTTGGACCTGGGATGAGGCTTAGTTTTTGCAGAGTTTTGATTGGGGAAAAGAAGGAAATAGTTTTGATGCTTTAGATTTGAATGAATGGATGGATCAAACCAGTGAGGAGCCAAGGAGGGAAAGAGAGTCTCAAGATTCCTCCTCAAACAGATGAAAACATGTAAAATTAAACAAAATTTCAAGGCAGAGCATAACATTCCAATGGATTTTACCTTAATCTTTCATTTGTTTAATTTCAGAAGAAAAGAGAAGGGAAAATGATACACATAAACATCAGTGAACTTACAATTACATAGATAAAAACATCATCAAAACAAAAAGCCACATGTATCCCAACAAGTGCTGCAAAACCCTGGTCTTTCCTTCGCCAAAAATGCAGAGATAGTATGTACAATGATGTGCCAAGCAATCCCAAGTGTCCAACCCTGGAAATGACTTAGAAAATACATGATATAGAATAGCCCAACCCATTTCCATGCCTCTAGGGGTCGAGCTCATCATTCTAGGAGCTATTTCAACCAATTCTAAACAAAGCATTGAAATCTAGGCAATCAAACAACTTACCTCTATATGGTAGGAAACTGATCCATTCATTAAATTTTCACTTTTTAGTGAATGAATCCTCTAGAATAAGTACAAATGAGCCAATATTACATCATGGTCCTCAAATTACATCATGGTAGATCAATAGTTACATCAAAAAGTGAAACTAGTAGGAAATAATCCTCTATGCGCCGCGCTTGATTCTCTATGCGTCACGCCACTTTGGAGCTGAATTTGAGACCCTTCCTGGAGTCCAAATTGAGCTCATGATAGCTTGCTGGAAAGCCATACCTGTCTAATTTCCAAACGAAGTGGAACTTTTCGATTTGGTGTCCATTTTCCCCTCGAAAAGTCAAATCTCCTAGGACTGCTTCCTATGTGTCAAAATAGGGGCAGAGAGGTCATTTGTTTGAGTGTTTTTGACCTCTTGAGGACTCCAAACTTGCCCAAATTTCTTGGCCATGCACCAAAAATCATAATGTTTCATGCCAAATCCAAAAATGTAAAGTTTTTGAAATTTGGAGCCCTCTAGCAAAAGCAAGTGCCACGTGGCGTAGTGCATATGGAGGCAAAACCTGTTTTTTAGTGCAAAAAATTTCCAAAATGCAAAAAATTGCTCCAAATTTCTTGAAATTTGGGTTGGACCTTCTATATCAACTATCATGCTGGGCTAAATCGGCTTTAGCCAATATCTAAAGACAATCATGCTCCTTTTGTCTCTTTTGCTTCCTTATTGCCTTCTTTAATTTGCCTTTAGATTCCTTATTTGTGCCTTGGAACTCATATTTTGCGCCATGTAATGGAAAACCATGTGCCTCAATAATGCTTTGTCCCTATCAGCCTTATCTAGCAGTCTCTCCAAGTGGATGTTGATTCTCTCAAGCCAAGACTCCCGATCATCATTAATCTCTTGCTCTAATGAAGTGAATTCAATCCTCCTCCTTTGGGCGGCTTGACGATTCTCCCGGATGTTTTATAACTCCATGATTGCTTGTTGATCTTCAAGTTGTTTGTTCCTCTACTCCAAGTATTTCATAGTCCACTTAGCCCTCTCCAAGTTGAGGGACTGAAGCGAACAAAGTTCCTTCTATAAATTAATTACTCCAAAATACTTGGAATGTCAAGATATCCATTTAGGATATAAATATTATATTAAATAAAATGAATAAGAATGAATGATGATTTACAAATGAGAACGAGAGGCTTTCTTATATACCAAACAAGTGTCTCTTCATGAAGAGTCATGTCTTATTAGACATGCCTCTTCAACCTTAATTACTAGCTTAAAACTATTATTGTATGATTATTATCTTTACATTATATTTATATTAATTTAATTATATATTTTATTCGTTACATTGCCTTCTTCCTCAAAAAGCTTTGTCCTCAAAGCTTGTCGATGAAAAAGGCTTGATCTCTTTTTCTGCTTCGAAAATCTTTCTGTCTCGGAATAGTCATCCTCGTCAATACAAGTTGATAAGATCTTCTTAGTGACAAACAAAATTGTCGCACTGAGAAGGAATTAGACCATCCCAAACTAATCTTCTGTATAGTATTCTGATCACTGGAATTTTGTAACGACTTGTTAGCATAAGATTGGATTGATGTTATGTCATTATTCTCTGGAACATTAGTTTGTTGTTTCTGTTCTGAATGGTCCTGATATGTATCTTGGTTGAGTTGTCTAATCTTGTGATTCGGATGCCGATATAAAGTTTTTATATTTTCTTCTGGTGAGGATGTTATTAAATTGGTTATGGAACATTCACTTGGGATGTTCATTGTCTGAACTGCAACATCTACGTGTGTTGTTTCTTTAACTGACTTGTCTTCTTGAGTTGTCATATTCACTAGATCGGTATTCGTTCCCTTATTTTCAACTTGAATTGTTGTGACTGCAGATTTCGATACTTCTTCTTGAGTGACTTGTTCTAACTTATCTTTTAATGCTTTCTCATCCACCTTAAGTTTCTTAATTTGATTGATCAGACTTTGATTATGGTTTCTCAAACATAAAAGTTCTTTGGTTTTTGATTCATCAACCTTATTTTCAGTTTTTTGAATTTTAAGTTTTTCATCTTCTAGATCTCTGATTTGTTCTAATAAATTTTTATTAAGGTTCTTTAAACGCACATTTTCCTCCTTGTTCTGATAAATGTTGCTTGAGTTCTTTCTTTGAGACTTTAGTCTTCTTTACTTGTGCTAGTAATTTTTCGACGTGGTCCTTGAGACGAGAAATTTCTTCGTCTTTTTCCATTATTTCTTTGTAATGCGTATCCACAAGTCCAGCATATTGTTGCTTAAGTATTGTGATTTCTTGTTTTATATCTATTTGGAATTGTTTTTGTTCATTTCTTAGAGATTCCAT